>PVIU01013367.1:0-56257 GCA_004026605.1 Ondatra zibethicus | reverse complement strand
TCGCGACTTATAGGTCTATTTAAATTGTTCACCTGGACTTGATTTAATTTCGGTATGTGGTATTTATCTAAAAAACTGTCCATTTCTTTTACATTTTCCAATTTTGTGGCATACAGGCTTTCGTAGTAAGACCTAATGATTCTTTGAATTTCCTCAGTGTCTGTTGTTATGTCCCCCTTTTCATTTCTGATCTTGTTAAGCAGTTGAATTTCTAATCACAATTCTTTCTAATAAATTCAATTTTCCCTGAAACTGCAACATTCCTTAGCTATCAGGGAAATGCAAATCAAAACAACTTTGAGATACCATCTTATACCTGTCAGAATGGCTAAGATTAAAAACACTAATGATAACTTATGCTAGAGAGGTTGTGGAGCAAGGGGAACAATTATCCTTTGCTGGTGGGAATGCAAACTTGTGCAACCACTTTGGAATTCAGTGTGACTGTTTCTCAGAAAACTGGGAATCAACCTACCTACGGATCCAGCAATTCCACTCTTGGGAATATACCCAAAAGACTCTCAATCATACTACAAGAGCATTTGTTCAACTATGCTCATAGCAGCATTATTTTTAATAGCCAGGACCTGGAAACAACCTAGATGCCCCTCAACTGAAGAATGGATAAAGAAAGTGTGGCACATGTACACATTAGAGTACTACTCAGCAGTAAAAAAATGACATCTTCAATTTTGCATGCAAATGGACAGAATTAGAAAAAATTATCCTGAGTTAGGTAACCCAGACCCCCCAAAAATGAATATGATATGTACTCACTCATAAATCGATACTAGTCATAAACAAAGGGCAATAAGCCTATAGTTCAGGATCCTAGAGAAACTAAGTAATAAGGTGAATCTAAAGAAAAACATATATAGACCCACCTGGAAATTGGAATCAGACAAAAATTTGGGAGCAGGTGTGTGGGAGGTAGAGGAGGGGAAAAGAGGGGCTGATGAGAACTTGAGGGAATGGGATGGTCGTTATGGAGGAAGGACAGGTATGAGAACAAGGAAAGAGATATCTTGATTGAGGGAGCCATTATGGAGTTACCAAGAACCTAGCTCTAGAAAAATTCCCAAGAACCCACAGAGATAAACCCAGCTGAGAGCCTAAGCAATAGAGGTCTGACCTTACCCTGTAGTCAGACTGATGATTATCTTAAATATCACCATAGAACCTTCATCCAACAACAGATGGGAACAGAGGCAATGATACACATCAGAACACTGGACTGAGCTCCCAAGATATAGTTGAAGAGTAGAAGGAGTGAGAGTATGAACAAGGAATCGAAGACCATGAGGGGCTCATCCCCTGAGACAGTTTGCTTTAACTAATGGGAACTCACCAACTCCAGCTGGAGTGGGAATGAATGAGCATGCGAACAACCAAGCCCTCTGAAGGGGGTTGACAGCTGGGGCAGACTGAGGGTTCACTGATAGTGACACTGGGATGTGTCTCTTCTGCATATACCGGCTTCATGGGTTCCTAGTCTCTTTGGATGTAAACCTTTCTCATCCTAGATGTAGTAGGGAGGGCCTTGGACTTTCCACAGGGCAGGGTGCATGGCACTCCCCAAGGGTTGGAGGGGTGGGGGGAAGGTCTATGGAGGGAGAGGGAGGTCTTGGGAGGAGGGGAGGGAGTTGGAATTTGGACTGGTATTTTTTTAAGTAATAAAAAAGATGAAAAAAAAAGAGAAAATTATCATTGGAAACCTCCTCTAGGAAGAAGAGCAAATTAGAGTTTTAAAGCAATTTTCAGTTACTGAGATGAAGACTCAGAGGGCATATTTTTAATTTGCCTTTTGAAATAAATTGAAGGTGATTATTTTATGTTAGATAACATCACACTACACAAAGCATATAATTTGACCATGACACTTTATGTTGAAGCAATTAATACTACATCCATGTTCATTTCATAATCTCTACTCACTGTTTCATATCTTTTCTTTTTTCCATATTCTTCTACTTTTTTTATTCAAAAAAATTTACATTTCCTCCCCTTCTCCCAGTTCCCTCCCGCTCCCCCACCCCTCCTCCCTCCCCCTGCTTCCTTAAATTTCTGTGGTAATTCCAAGGCCCCCCCCTCCATCCCGGCCTAGGAAGGTGTGCATCCAATTAGACTATGTTCCCAAAAAGATAATACATGCAGAGGACATAGGTCCTAGTGTCATTATTGATGGCTTTTCAGTCTGCCCCCACTGGCAGCCACATTCAGCAAGTCCGGATTAATCATATGCTAGTTCAGTCCCGGTCCAACTGGATTTGGTGAGCTCCCATTAGATCAGGCACAATGTCTCAGTGGGTGGACCAGCCCCTCACAGTCCTAACTTCCTTGCTCATCTTCTACCACCTTCTGCTCTTCGACTGGACCTTGGGAGCTCAGTCCATTGCTTTGATGTGAATGTGGGTCTCTGTCTCTATCTCCATCCATCGGACGAAATTTCTATGGTTGTGATCAAGATATTCATCAATGTGACTACGGGACAAGGCTAGTTCAGGCACGCTCTCCTCTACTGCCCAAGTACCTAGCTTGCGATATCCCTGTGGACACCTGGGATCCCCTCTAGAACCAAGTATCTTGCCAGTTCTAAAATGACTCCCTTATTATAGATATCTTATTCCCTTCTCCAATATCCACCTTTCCTCCATCTCCACCCTCCCACTCCCCCAAGTTCTCCTCTGTCCTTCCCTTCTGCCTTCTCCTTCCCCTTCTTCCATTCCCCCAACCCCCGTACCCCCACCTCTATCCCCAACACCGTGCTTCAAACTTTTGCCTGGGAATCTTGTTTGCTTCCAATTTCTAGGAGGATATATATATGTTTTGCTTTGGTTTCACCTTGATATTTGGCTTCTCTGGACTTGTGAGCTATAAGCTGAGTGTCCTTTGTTTTATGGCTAGGGTCCACTAATGAGTGAGTTCATAGCATAATCTTTTGGAGTTTGGATTATCTCACTCAAGATCGTGTTTTCTATTTCCATTCATTTGCATAAAAATTGAAGATGTCATTGTTTTTTACTGCTGAGTAGTATTCTAAAGTGTATATATTCCACAATTTCTTGATCCATTCTTCTATTGAGGGGCACCTAGGTTGTTTCCAGGTTCTGGCTATTACAAATAATGCTGCTATGAACATAGTTGCACAAATGCTTTGTAGTATGTTTGGACTTCTCTTGGGTATATTCCCAAGAGTGGTATTGCTGGATCCTGAGGTAGGTTGATTCCCAATTTCCTGAGGAGCCGCCACACTGATTTCCACAGAGGTTGCACAACTTTGCATTCCCACCAGTAATGGATGAGAGTTCCCCTTACTCCACATCCTCTCGTGCATAGACAATCGGTGGTTTTGATTTTAGCCATTCTGACAGGTGTAAGATGGTATCTCAAAGTTGTTTTGATTTGCATTTCCCTGGTGGCTAAGGAATTTGAACATGACCTTAAGTATCTTTTGGCCATTCGAACTTCTGTTGAGAATTCTCTGTTCAGATCATTACCCCATTTTTAAATTGGGGTATTTAGAATGTTAATGTCTAGTTTCTTGAGTTCTTTGTATATTTTGGAGATCAGACCTTTGTCTGATGTGGGGTTAGTGAAGATCTTCTCCCATTCAGTAGGATGCCTTTTTGTCTTAATGACTGTGTCTTTTTCTTTACAGAAGATTCTCAGTTTCAGGAGGTCCCATTTGATCATTGTTGCTCTTATTGTCTGTGCCATTAGGGTTTTATATAAGAAGTGGTCTCTGGTGCCCATTTATTGCAGGCTACTTCCCACTTTATCTTCTATCAGGTTCAGTGTGGTCAGATTTATATTGAGGTCTTTAGGCCATTTGGACTTGAGTTTTGTCCATGGTGATAGATAAGGGTCTAATTTCATTTTCCCAAAGGTTGACATCCAGTTATGCCAGCACCATTTGTTAAAAATGCTTTCTTTCTTCATTGTATAATTTTAGCCCCTTTGTCAAATGTGAGATGTTCATAGGTTTGTGGATTAATATCCAGGTCTTCGATTCTATTCCATTGGTCAACTCTCTGTTTTTATGCCAATACCAAGCTGTTTTCATTACTGTAGCTCTGTAATAGAGTTTGAAGTCAGGGATGGTAATGCCTCTGGCAGTTCCTTTATTTTATAGGATCGTTTTGGCTATCCTGGGCTTTTTGTTTTTCCATATAAAGTTAATTATTGTTCTCTTAAGGTCTATGAAGAATTTTGTTGGGATGTTGATGGGAATTGCATTGAATCTATAGATTGCCTTTGGTAGAATTGCCATTTTTACTATATTGATCCTTCCAATCCAGGAGCATGGGAGATCCTTCCATTTTCTGGTGTCCTCCTCGATGTCTTTCTTCAAGGTCTTAAAGTTCTTGTCAAATAGATCTTTCACTTCCTTGGTTAGTGTGACCCCAAGATACTTTATGCTATTTGTGGCTATCATGAAAGGTGATATTTCTCTGATTTCCCTTTCTTTTTCTTTATCCTTTGTGTATAGGAGGGCTACTGATTTTTTTGAGTTGATCTTGTATCCTGCCACTTCACTGAATGTATTTATCGGCTGTAGAATTTCTTTGGTAGAATTTTTGAGTCACTTATGTACACTATCATATCATCTGCAAATAACGAAAGTTTGACTTTTTCCTTTCCAATTCGAATCCCCATGATCTCCTTCTTTGTCTTATAGCTGTTGCTATTAAGGACATATGGCGAGAGTGGAGAGCCTTGTCTTGTTCCTGATTTTAGTGGAATCACTTTGAGTTTCTCTCCGTTTAATTTGATGTTAGCTGTCAGCTTGCTATATATTGCTTTTATTATATTTAGATATGATCCTTGTATCACTAATCTCTCCAAGACCTTTATCATAAAGGGTTGTTGAATTTTGTCAAATGCTTTTTCACCATCTAATTAAATGATCATATATTTTTTCTTTCAGTTTATTTATATGTTGGATTATATTGATTGATTTTTGTATGTTGAACAAGCCCTGCATCTCTGGGATGAAGCCTACTTGATCATAATGGATGATTGATTTTTTTAATGTGTTCTTAGATTCAGTTTGCCAGTATTTTATTGAGAATTTTTTCCATCAATGTTCATAAATGAGATTGGTCTATAATTCTCTTTTTTGGTTGCGTCTTTGTGTGGTTTTGGTATCAGGGTAATTGTAGCTTCATAAAAAGAGTTTGTCAATGACCCTTCTGTTTCTATTACGTGAAACACATTAAGGAGTATAGGTATTAGCTCTTCTTGGAAGTTCTGGTAGAATTCTGCATTAAAACCATCTGGTCCTGGGCTTTTTTCAGTTGGGACGTTTTTGATGACAGCTTCTATTTCCTCACGACTTATAGATCTATTTAAATTGTTCACCTGGTCTTGATTTAATTTTGTTTATGTGTATTTATCTAAAAAAACTGTCCATTTCTTGTACATTTTCCAATTTCGTGACATACAGGCTTTTGTAGTAAGACCTAATGATTTTTTGAATTTCCTCAGTGTCCGTTGTTATGTCTCCCTTTTCATTTCTGATCTTGTTAATTTGCGTGTTCTCTCTCTGCCTTTTGATTAGTTTGGATAAGGGTTTTTCGATCTTGTTGATTTTCTCAAAGAACAGGCTCTTCGTTTTATTGATTCTTTGGATTGTTTTCTGTATCTCTATTTTGTTGTTTTCAGCCCTCAGTTTGATTATTTCCAGTCTTCTACTCCTCCTGGGTGAGTCTGCTTATTTTTTTTCTAGAGCTTTCAGATGTGCTGTTAAGTCACTAATGTGTGCTTTCTCTGTTTTCTTTATGTGGGCACTAAGTGCTATGAACTTTCCTCTTAGCACTGCTTTCATAGCATCCCATAGGTTAGTGTATGTTGTTTCTTTATTTTCGTTGAATTCAAGGAAGACTTTAATTTCTTTCTTTATTTCTTCCTTGACCCAGGAGTGGTTCAGTAGTTGACTGTTCAGTTTCCATGAGCTTATATGCTTTTTGTGGATGGAATTGTTGTTACATTCTAACTTTACTCCATGGTGATCCAATAAGACACAGGTGGTTACTCCAACTTTTTTGTATCTGTGGATGTTTCCTTTTTTTACTGAGTATGTGATCAATTTTCAAGAAGGTTCCATGAGATGCTGAGAAGAAGGTATATTCTTTCCTGTTTGGGTGGAGTATTCTATAGATGTCTACTAAGTCCATTTGATTCATTACATCTGTTATTTCTCATATTTCTTTGTTAAGTTTCTGTCTGGTTGACCTGTCCATTGGTGAGAGAGGAGTGTTGAAATCCCCTACGATTAGTGTGTGGGGTTTGATGTGTGCTTTGAGTTCTAGTAATGTTTCTTTTATATATGTTATTGTCATAGATATTTAGGATTAAGACTTCATCTTCATGAATCTTTCCTGTTATGAGTATGAAGTGTCCATCTCCATCTCTTCTGATTGATTTTAGTTTGAAGTTGATTTTGTTAGATATTAGTATAGCCACACCTGTTTGTTTCTTCGGGCTGCTTGATTGAAAAACCTTTTCCCAACCCTTTATTCTGATATAATGTCTGTCATTGTGGTTGAGGTGTTTTTCTTGTAAACAGCAGAATGTTGGATCCTGTTTTTGTATCCAGTCTCTTAACCTGTGCCTTTTTGTGGGTGAGTTGAGTCCATTGATATTAATTGTTATTAATGACCAGTGGTTGTTAATTCTGGTTATTTTCGTTTTGCTGGTAGGGTTTGTGCGTCTCCTTTCTTTGAATTGAGCTGGTGTAGGGTTGTTAGATATCTGTGTTATTATGGGTGTTGTTTGCTTCCTTTAGTTGTGGTTTACCTTCTAGTACTTTCTGTAAGGCTGGGATTGTGGCTATATATTGCTTAAATTTGTTTTTATCCTGGAATATCTTGTTTTCTCCATCGATGGTGAAAGAAAGCTTTGCTGAGTATAGTAGTCTGGGCTTGCATCCATTGTCTCTTAGTTTCTGCAGCACATCTATCCAAGACCATCTGGCTTTCATGGTTTCCATTGAGAAGTCAGGTGTAATTCTGATAGGTTTACCTTTTTCCTTTACAGCTCTTAATATTCTTTCTTTAGTCTGTATGTTTTGTGTTTTGATTATTATATGGTGAGGGGATTTTTTTTGATCCAGCCTATTGGGTGTTCTGTATGCTTCTTGAACCTTCATAGTAATATCCTTCTTTAGATTGGGCAAGTTTTATTCAATAATTTTGTTGAATATATTTTCTGGGCCTTTGGAGTGGAATTCTTCTCCTTCTTCTACCCCCATTATTCTTAGGTTTGGTCTTCTCATGGTGTCCCAGATTTCCTGGAATTTTTATGTTAAGAATTTGTTGAATTTGTTGTTTTCTTTGATCACTGAGTTTAATTTCTCTATCATATCTTCAGCATCTGAGATTCTTTCTTCTATCTCTTGTATTCTGTTTGTTATACTTGCCTCTGTGGTTCCTGTTCATTTATACAGATTTTCCATATCCCGCCATCTCTCAGTTTGTGTTTTCTTCATTTGCCTCCATTTCAGTTTTCAAGTTTTGAACTGTTTCTGTTACCTGTTTGATTGCTTTTTCTTGGTTTTCTATGGTATCTTTGAGGAATTTATTCATTTCTTCTAACTTTTTGTTAGTTTTCTCATCCCTTTCTTTAAAGGAGTTTTTCACCTCTTCTTTCATCTCTATCACTTTCATAATGTTACGTTTAAATTCAATTTCTTCTACTTCTTTTTGGTTAAGGTTGCTCAGGTTTTCCTGTTGCATACTCGCTGGATTCTGGTGTTATCATGTTGCTTTTCAGGTTGTTGGATGAATTCTTGGATTGTTGCCTGCCCATCTCTTCCTTCGAATGTGGTCAGGAGAGTCTCGTTGGCTTGGTCCCTCGGTCAGGGTGTATCCGCCAGCACTGGATCAGGGTCCCTTGCTGTCCTAGGACCTCTCAGTCGGTCCAGATGCATCTGCCGGCACTGGATCAGGGCCCCTTGCTGGCCCAGGACCTCGCAGTCAAAAGGGCAGGCTTGGTGAAAGTTGCCTGCTCCGCTCTGTGGGACAAGGGGACCCCTGTAACCATCCGCTCACCCTTCACCCAAAGCCTCATCCTGGAATCAGCCTGAGTTCAGGGAAGCTAGGACCCTGCAGATGGAAAGGGGTACCCGGGGCAAGCTGGGGTGGGATAAGCAGAAAAGCCAGTAGAGCGGGTGCCCAAAGAGGCCAGAAAGCCTCGGGGATGGGCTGGGACCAACTTACTGGTCCGAATGTATCTGCCGGCACTGCTGTTTCATATTTTTAAGATCACATTTTTGTACATCAGAAGACAGGTTGTAACAATTTAGTATTCAATGATTATGTGTCCATGCAGAGATAATATGCCTTAACTGACCATCACCTGCTTGGGGTTTAACAGGCATATAACAATCTTTTATCTGAGATAATTTCTCTTAGGACTATGATTTATTTATTCTATGTCAAGATAAGGAATGAAATAACTGTAGAGTAAGGTGCACTTACATGCTCACTGGTATTTCAGGAACAGAAAAGTACTTGGACAAAGATTTCTTAACATCAGCACTGATATTTTGACTTGAGTCTATCCTATGATTCTCAACCTTCCTAATGCTTTAATACTTTTAATACAATTTCATATTGTGATGATCCCTCTAATCATATGATTATTTTGTAGCTACTTCATAGTTCTAATTTTTCTACTGCTATGAATAATGATGTAAATGTTAAAAATATGCTTTATATCTGATATGTGACTCGTGAGGAGTCTTAATTCACAGGTTAAGAACCCACTGGGTTAGACAATGTTTTCATTTTCTTTTTTTATTACTTTATTAATACTAGGAATCAAAATTTCCACTTCCTCCCCTCCACCCACTTCCCTCTCACTCCCCCACTCCTCCTCCTCCCCTCCCCCTCCAGTCCTAAGACTGTGGGAAGTTCAAGGCCCTCCCACCTCCATCCAGGCCTAGGAAGATGTGCATCCAAGTAGACTAGGATCCCAAAAAGCCAGTACATGCCATAGACACAAATCCCAGTGCCATTATCATTGTCTTCTCAGTCTACTTCAATTGTCAGCCACATTCAGAGGGTTCAGTTTGATAACATGCTCATTCATTCCCATTCCATTAGATCAGGCACACTGTCTCAATGGGTTGATCATCCCCTCGTGGTCCTGACTTCCTTGGTCATATTCTCCCTCCTTCTTCTCTTCAACTGTACCTTGGAAGCTCAGTCCAGTACTCCCATGTGTGACTCTGTCTCTATCTCCATCTATCACCGGGCGAAGGTTCTATGGTGATATTCAAGATAGTCCTCTGTCTGACTACAGCACAAGGCCATCCTGAGTGAAATAGAATCTTTAGTAGCATCCCTGCCTATACTACTAAAAGGACCACATGAACCCCTCAAGTTTTGACAACATAAAATGACTGCAGATATTATCAAATACCTTCTGGGCTTGGGGTAGAAAGTAAAACCACTCTAATCTGAGATTTACTACCTTAAGGAATATTTGGTCTGTTATTGCTTTATCAGAGAAGAAAAATTAAATCCAAGTACTTGAATGTAATTATCTTTGATTATTAATGAACAGTATAACAATTATGCTAAAGGAATATTCATTATAAATTACCATATATAGCTCCATAATTACAGATTATTAGGATCATATAGTAAGCAGATAATCATGAGATCTGAGGATTCAAAACTGCTGCTGTGATTACTTTCTGTGAATTTATCTTAAAAAATGAGTTGTATTATTTTTACTTTTCATACTAGTTAAGATAATTTTACACTTCTTACATACAAATGTTAGGATATTGGATTATATCTGCTTTTGACCACTTTCTATATTAAGTGGAAAATTACATAGCACACAAAAACCTTTTTGGGAGTTGGTCCTTATTTAAGAACCATCCTTTGCATTAAAGAAGGTTCTCAGTTTCAAGAGGTCACATTTACTAATTGTTACTCTAAGTGTCAGTGCTACTGGGGTTATATTTAGGAAGTGGTCTCCTGTGCCAAAGCATTCAAGTGTACACCCACTTTCTCTTCTATGAAGTTCAGTGTGGTTGGCTTTATGTCAAGGTCTTTGATCCATTTGAACTTCAGTTTTGTACATGATGATAAGGATCTATTTGCATTCTTCTAAACTATAATATTCAGTTATGCCAACAACATTAGTTAAATATGCTTTCTGTTTTCCAGTTTATATTTTTAGCTTCTTTGTCAAAAATCAGGTGCTCATGAGTGTGTGGATTTTTATCTGGATCTTTGATACAATTCTATGCCAATACCAGGTTGTTTTCATTACAGTAGTTCTATAGTAGAGATTGAAGTCAGGTACTGTGATACCTCCAGAATATCCATTACTGCACAGGATTGTTTTGGCTACCCTGGTTTTCTTCTTTTGCCATATGAAGTTGTGTATCATTCTTTAAAGTTCTGTAAAGAATTTTGCTGCATTTTTAATGTGCATTTCTTTGTATATGTAGATTGATTTTGATAAAATTGCCATTTTTACTAAGTTAATTCTACCTACTCAAGAGCATCGGAGATCTTTGCATTTTCTTGTCTCTTCTTCAGTTTCTTTCTGCAAAGTTTTAAAGTTATTGTCACACAGGTCTTTCATTTGTTTCATTAGATTACCCCAAAATATTTTTTTGTTATTTGTGGATAGAGTGGTAGGGTGATATTTCTCTGATTTCTTTCTTTGCCTGTTTATCATCTTTATAAAGGAGGTCTACTGATCTTTTTGAGTTAATCTTGTATTGTGTGACATTACTAAAGGTGTTTATGAGTTGTAGGAGTTCCCTGGTAGAATTTTTCAGGTCATTTATGTAGATTATCATATTATCAACAAATAGTGAGAGTTTGACTTTTTTTCTGATTTGTATCCCCTTTATCTTTTTTGTTGTCTTATTGCTCTAGCTAGAACCTTAAGTACCATACTGAATAGATATGGAGAGATTGTACAACCTGGTTTTGTTTCTGATTTCAGTGCAATTGCTTTGAGTTTTCCTCCATTTGTTTTGACGTTGTTGTTAGCTGTTGGCTTGCGGTGTGATACCTTTTTTATGTTAGGTACATTCCTTGTATCCCTGCTCTCTCCATGACTTTTATCATGAAGATGTGTTGAATTTTTTGAAGCCTTTTTCAAAATCTATTGAGGTGATCACATGTTTTTTTTCCTTTCAGTTTGTTTATTTCTTTAAAGCAAAGGACACAGTCAACAAGACAAAATGCCAGCCTACAGATCTTCACCAACCCCACATCAGAAAGAGGACAGATCTCCAAAATATGCAAAGAACTTGACATCAAAAGAACAAATAATCTAATTTAAAAAATGGGGTACAGACCTAGACAGAGAACTCTCAGCAGACAAATCTCAAATGGCCGAAATACACTTAAGAAAATGCTCAACGTCCTTAGCCATCAGAGAAATGCAAATCGGAACAACTCTGAGATTCAATCTTATACTTCTAAAAATGACCAAGATCCAAAACACTGATGACAGCTTATTATGGAAAGGATATGGGATAAGGAGAAATCTCCTCCATTGTTGGTGGGAGCAAAAACTGGTACAGTTGCTATAGAAATCAATTTGATTATTTCTCAGAAAATTAGGAAACATTCTACTTCAAGACCCAGCAATACCGCTGTTGGGTATATACCCAAAGGATGTTCAATCATACCACAAAGACATGTGCTCAACTATGTTCATATTGATATTATTTGTTTTAGCAAGATTTTGGAAACAATCTATCTAGAAGAATGGATAAAGAAAATGTGGTACATTTACACCATGGAGTAAACATAGCAGCAAAATCATGACATCTTGAAATTTCCAGGCAAATAGATCTAGAAAAAAACAATATTGATTGAGGTAATCCAGACTCAGAAAGACAAATATAATATGCATTCACTCATAAGTGGCTTTTAGACATAAAGCAAAGGAAAACCAGCATACATTCTATAGCCCTAGTGAACCTAGACAACAAAGATGTGAAGCATAATTAATAAAATCTCAGAGACAGATATTGTGGTTCAACCTGACGATCAGGAAAGCAAAACAGCCAGTCACTAGCTCTTATCTGACCTCAGTCTGAAAATGTTGATACAGCCTCCAGGAAATCTCATAATGAGACTGAAACTGAGAGCTGTCTCTTTACATTTTATAATTCTTTCTAGTTCTCGGATTAATGGTGTGTACCAATACCTCCTAGATTCTATGTCAAGCTAGTGTGGCTTCTGGAATTAAAGGAGTAGGTCACTGTGGCTACTAGGATTAAATAAAGGTGTGTGTCATTTCTGTCTGGTCTGTAAAGCTGGCTAGTGTGGCTGTTTTACTTTTCTGACCTTCTGGCAAACCTTTTTTATGAAAATACAAATGGAATGCCACTACAAAGAGGACTCTATGAGAGAAATACAATGATCTATATAGGAAGGTGAAAAAGACAAGATCTCCTGAGTAAATTGGGAATGTGTGGGTCACAGAAGTTAGGAGGGTAGAGGGGAGGAAGGGCTGGGAGTGGAGAAAAATTTATAGCTCAATAAAAACAACAAAATGTCCAACTGCTACAGTAATTCATTCAGCTCTTAAAAAGCCTGTAGCATTTGGCAATTTCTTTAAGGTTACTGGATATATTAATTTAAAAAAAACCCATGATTTACAACATTTATCACATTTATACATACTATTATTTATCTCAGAGGTTCAAACTATGCACACACACACACACACACACACACACACACAAACAAGCAGACTAATTGCTATCTTCCATTGTTACAGAAGGTGCTTTGTAAGCTGCTTTGAGAAAATCATCAACTGTGTTTCTTGGCTACATACCTTGTTTACAATATACAATATTCATGTATAATATTATTGTATATAATATTGACTGTATACAATAATGGTAAGCATGGCAAGATAAGCCTATGCATGCAGTGGTGGCATGAATGCTACAGGAATAACTAATTGTTTTCAGATTGGATTTAAGCCTGGGTTTTCTGGAGGAAACACATGCCTATTGTTGTAAATGTAGCCATGAAATCATGATTTGGAAGCTTAAATGTTCTAGGGTGACCCTACTGTGACAATTTCTGCTAAATGAGCGTAGTATTAGACCAATCTCTAAATTTACATTGGCTGTACCCACTGATTGATGCAGCTGTCAGACCTCATCAAAGTTTATTTTTTAAATGGAAGGTGATTATCACAGAATCTCAACACTTATGGTAGTACAGAAAATAAGTGTCAATGGACTGCTCAGCCACAAAGAGACATCTGTAACACACCCCCCAAATCTGAGGAATCATTGCCATATATGGATAAAAAAGAATGTAGGATTCATAAGTTGAAAAGTATTGAAGTCGAACTCTAACATCTGGATATGACAAGTCTACTGCATTCATGAGTTCACAGCAGCTGTGGTTTACTTGCTAACACATACACAACAACAAGCCAATCAGCATTCCAACATGGAGAGAAATAAGGCTCTCGTGCCTCCACTCCTATCTGAAGACCTGTGCACAGCTCCTGGAAAATGAGTAAATTTTCTTTAAGGGTGTAGCTGCATGTATTAATAGTAGTTAATTATTTATATGTTGGACAAAGGCAAATAATGAACTGCCTATACAGTTTCTTTCTATATATTTTGTAAGTTCTTGAAAAAACAAACATGGCATTTAGAAGTTTTGATAGAGTCAATATATTATAAAACACAAAAATCACATAAAAGTCATGTCTTGTATGTATCTGGCAATCATAGATGAAGTCTCTGTCTCAGGGAGAGACTTCTAACATTGGGTATTCACCCATTGCTCACTAGACACCACAGAGTTATTAGTGTTTCAGAGTCAATTGCCATAGGAGAAAGAACATGTAGAAGACATGAAAACAAGTGTTTGAGGCAACTGATCATATAGCATCTGCAGTAAAGAAAGATAGAAATGACTGCTGGTGCTTCAGTCAAAATTTCCATTATTTTTAGTCCAGATACTGATGTGGGATTCCCCTCTGAATGCTGTGAATACCCTTGGTGAATAAAGAAACTGCCTTGGCCTGTTGATAGGGCAGAACTTAGGTAGACAGGGAAAACTAAACTGAATGCTCCGTGAAAGGAACCTGAGTCAGAGAAGGAAGCCATGGAGCTGCCACAGGAGACAGACATGCTGAAATTTTCCGGTAAGCCACTGCCTCATGGAAATACACAGATTAATGGACATGGGTTAAATTAATATGTAAAAGTTAGCCAATAAGAAGCTAGGGCTAATGGGCCAAGCAGTGATTTAAATAATATTGTTTCTGTGTGGTTATTTTGGGACTGAACAGCTGGGAACCAACAAACAGCCCTTAATTCAACAAATTGACACCCACATGGCCAACTACAATCCACATAAAACCTGAGAAAGCTTAAAAAGGAATATTAGACACAAAAGAACAGAGTTAAGCATAGTTTGACAGGGGCATTTTCTTGGGTAGGCTCTGTTTGCTAGAAGCAAGCCGAGGCATGGCTCCTTTAAGAGAGGTTCTCCTGATTCAGTCGTAGCAGAAAAAATGCCATACTGTTTTGAAACTGTGGCTTCCTGGGCTGTGCTGCCAGCATGAACTCTGACAAGGTCTGGCTATGGAGCATTTAAATAAATTTTGTGAGCAGAGTGCTACAATGGCTTAATTGCTCTACATAGAGCCGCTGCATACTTGGAACTGGGGCAATGTGCACGGCTTGCAGAGGCGATGAATGTACTTCCACCATGTTGGACTGTGCAAAGCAAGCAGACAGAGCCATATATACCCTAGTAAGTATATAGGTTAGGTTTTAAAGAAGCACTTAGCATTTTAAGAAGCAGTACTGGTCAGAAAATAATTATAAATACACAATAAAGACAAATTCAGATGGAAAAGACCTCTAAAAGGAACACAGTGTTAAATAAATGTAAGTAGGCTTGGGAGAGAGAATAAAAAAGTATAGAGAGTTGGAAAAGAAGTAAATTGTTTTTAAAAAAAATGAAACAAAGTCTTTAAAAAGACAGAGTAAGACAGTCATAGATTAAAGAAGATAATAAAGAAGATAATAAAATAAATATTAAAAAGTTATAGATTTAAAACAAATAAGCCACATAAAGATGGAATACACAAAGAGAGTCTGGATTATGTATACTCTTGGGTTTTCTTTGACTGCAGAGAGACATTTCATTCTGGGGATGGCTAAGCTAAGTTAACATATATATTTTAAAGGTATCTTGAATTCAAAATATGGGTCTAAGGATATATGCTTTGGAAAAGAGGTTATTCTTTTGTTTACACAGAGGATAAGAAATTGTGGATTAATTCCAGGCTAATCTGGTTTGATGTACAAAGACCCACTGAAAGGTCACCTTGAACACCCCTCAAAAATTACTTCACGCAATAAACAAAAAAAAAGCAGTTTGGAGAGAACTATGCCTATGTTCCCAAATATTGTTTATAAGTGTTTTTTACATTTAAAGGGGGATATGCTATAGAGATTTGCATTGGAATGGATCTTGCTTATTGATACAAATTTAATGTCAATTTTGTTATATGTGTATTTCTGCTCTTGATTAAGGTATTGTGTTTGTACAGCTCATTTTAAAATGTAATGTATAATTAAGAAATATTGGTTCATAGATAGTCATCTATAATAGTCAAACTTTTAGTAATGTTAGGTTTTCTAGATATATAGAGATATATTTCAGTTAGATACATATTCTTCAAATCTTTCAGAGACCTCCAGAATACGACATTTCAAATATTTTAAGAACTTAAGACTTTTCATGACAGTGAGACACATTTGATCCTGGCAGCACCAATCTACTTCACGAGGATGATAGGCATCAAAGAAGCTCCTTAAGGAGTTAATTAGCTATTTGGGGGAAAAAAACCCTGCTCTTTTCTGGACTATTTGACTAGACATGCAAGACCCACAGAGAAGTAATTGCTGAACTTGTCTAAAGGTGAGATTGTCCTTCAGGGTTCCTGCTTCATGAAAGAGTCTGTCAGATATTCTGCAGAATACAGAAAAAAAGTGACTTGACAAACTGCTAGTGTAGGCAGACCTGTCTTTGAAATTTCCTGTTTCATGAGAGATTCTACTAAACATCTGTAGGACACAGAAGAAAGTGACTGACAAACTGCCAAAACAGGCAGAACTGTCTTTGAAATTTCCTGCTACATGGAAAAGTCTGCCAGATACTGTGGGCCTGTTAACTAAAGATGGATGCTCCAATGATACAGAAGAACTTTGGGTGAATGTTTAGGCAACAAGATGTCTCTCTCAATTGTAGAGTTTTGGAAGTTATTTACAATGCATTTTCTATTTACTTAGGTAATATTAAATCCTTCTGGAGTCTATGAAGGCATTGAAGAATAGATAGTAATTATTATATTTTTTCTTAGTTTTGATAAAAGATAAAATAGATATAAATATTTTAGCTATAATTATTGCTTAATATCTGTTTCATTATATGTAATTTTACTATGTTAAAGTTAAGATCTTCCTTATCATTTAAACAGAAAAGGGGAGGTAATGTGGGATTCCCCTATGTATGCTGTGAATACCATTGGTGAGTAAGGAAACTGCCTTGGCCTGTTGATAGGGCAAAACTTAGGTAGGAGGAAAAAACTAAACTGCCTCATGGTGACACACAGATTATTAGAGATGGGTTAAGTTAATATGTAAGAGTTATTCAATAAGAAGCGAGAGCTCATTGGTCAATCAGTCATTTAAATAATATAGTTTCTATGTAATTATTTCAGGGCTGAGCAGCCAGGAACCAACAAGCAGACCGTATTTCAGTAAGATACTGGCCCCTTCAATGGGCACTGTTCACACTGAGGGTGGGTTTTCCAGTTTTTCTTTTGTGGAAATATGCTCACAGGTATGCTCTAAGTTTTACATCCTAGATGATTACAAATCCTCTCAATTTGAGAATCAAAATTAGCCATCATGGTGGCCCAAGATAACAGAAAATTGAAAAATTAATTTCATTTCCAAACATATTTACTATGTCAGGCCAAGCATAGGCAATAATTATAAAAGATTAGAAACACATGATTTAAGAGACCGTAAAACAGGAAATACTTTAAGTTGACAGATTTGAAGGTGAGTAATTGAGCACTTCAGAGTCTTCCCTGTGTTTACTACAACTTGTACTGTTTTAGTTTTCTCTGGCATTTACAGGGGAGGAAATGAAACACAGAATATTTATATCTGCAACATTAGATTACGTTTATAATTATGGTGTCATATATTTTCATATTTCTTTCTTTTTGTAACCTAGCATTATCTGTAGTACAATTCCCTTTTATGGTAAACAAACTTATACTTTTCTCATTCCCATTAGCTTTCATCCAAAATCGCTAATTCATTGGTTATCTCTACTGCTTATTAAAATCAGTGATTCATTCTCCATCTGTCTGTCTCTCTCTCTCTCCCTCTGTTGTTTACTCAGCATTGTGTCATAATGATGAAAGTCTAATATGAGTGTGAGTTGCCACAAAATATGAAAATAAATGTAAGTAACTTCCTTGTTTTTCAGTTTTCGTTGCCTGAAAATACCAAATATTACTTGTATTCCAATGATGGTATGAAGAAAAATCATCTGAAAAAATTCATAAACTAGGTTGTTTTCCATAATCCTGTTACAGAAATCAAGTTAGGATAAGGAAGGGCACCTGCATCCCTTCCAGTATACTTTTCAGGTATTCACATCCACTAACAAATGTAGGCAATTTCTAAAATTTTCCAAGCAAAAGTGAACACAATCTATTTAAAATGTTGTTTTTTTTTTTTTAATCTGGGTGGTGGTGGCACATGCCTTTAATCCCAGCACTCAGGGGGTAGAGGAAGGTCAAACTCTGTGGGTTCAAGGCCAGCCTAGTCTACAGAGTGAGTTCCAGTACAACCAGGACTATACAAGGAAACCCTGTTTCAAAGGTTAAAAAATAGTCTTTTGATTCATTGTATTTTTTTTTTGCTTCTATTTCTTTAGATAGAGTGACTCTGAATCTTCTAGCCTAGTAAGTTTGGGGTGTCTCAAATTATATATATATATATATATATAAAGTTTTGTCAGGAAAAAAGGGGCAGAAGTTATGTAGGAGCAGTACACATGTATGATGTTCTCAAAAACCTGTTTAAATGGGTAGAAGACAAAAGACTTTATTATTTTAATTATAGCAAACTCTTTGAATGTGATGAGTATAAAACAATGTATTATTCTCAGTCAAGGACAATAATACAGAAAACTTTTCATTCTTATCTCAGGTGGGATTTATTTTACAATCACTTCAAAGTACCTGCTGCTCAGAAGAGTTTTACATTTAAGTCTAGGTCTTAAATGTTGAAATTCAACATTTGGCTCCCTACCAACACTTCTTGGGACTTACCTAGTGCAGGGCTTCAGAAATGTTTTCCACTCATGGTCCTATTATCACTGAGAAATTTTAATCATACTCTAGTTGTGTACTTATATAAATAGGTATGCAAATAAAGCATTCAATATTAATATATAAAGACATTTATATTAAGCAATTATTTAATATGCTCATATTTTCCACATATAAAAGACAACAAACAGAATCTGTACATCAATGAGATAGAAGTATTTAATTTGTTTTTCCATAAAGAATTAAGTCTTAATGGAATATTTGATACTACAGGAGAGAGATGAATATTCAATGTTTCTTAAAGTTGATCAAGATTTTTATTTTATATATGCCAATGCTTGACATGGTTATGTAGTGCAAAATAGCAGAATTAAATTTAGGGTCATTTCAGGAATCATGAAAATTCTTTTCAAAATTCTCCATTATAACCTTCACTGTTTCACCTTGTAGTGAGTTAATTTCCCCTGCTATCTTTAACTTTTTTATAAATTAACTTTGAAGGAACAAAAATGTTTATTTAATTTACATATAAATGGAATAATAAAATATATATTGTTTTGCTTTTTGTTTGTCCCTGTAATGATAGCCCATTGATCACTACAATAAAATATGCAGTAGTGTAGTAGTGTATTCCAAAGCATACGCAACATTCTATAATATGGTCCTGATGTAGAAGAGCTCATAAACTCTAATTCAAGGACCAGTGGGGTAATTTTTCCATTTGTCTAGTTTGCAAGTTCATTATTTCTTTGCTATGCTGCTTTGGGGTTGCACAATTATATTACCTAATCCACATTGGTATGGAATTGTTTTGTATTCATTTTGGATTTATTTGGTTTGTTTATCTTGTTTTATTGAGATAGAATATGACAGCACAACAGAATCTAATTTCAATATTTTTATTTATCTACTTATGCTATATAAACATAAGATATATGTCATTTCTGTTATCTTACCTTTCTGGGAAAGGGAATTCTCATGTCCTATGTCAAATTAATGCTTTCAAAATGTTAATGCTGTCTTGTTCATAGTCCCAATATTTATATTTATGCCATGTCTCATTAAGGAAATGTTTCTTTAATACATGTATAAAATTATGTATATTACTGAAAGCGATGTTGTAATAACATACTAAACCCACAATATTGATACTTACCATGAAATTTGAAATTTTGAAATTTATGCCCTGGCAATGCTGCAGTATGCATGGGCAGCCCATACACGGCAGTTCTGCTGAACTTGTCCATACTGGATTTCATGGTCTAAGTTGATGAGGATGACTGACCAGGTCTCTTCCTCAATAGGGCACCAGATCTCATTATAGATGGTTGTAAGCTGCCATGTGGTTGTTGGGAATTGAACTCAGGACCTTTAGAAGAGAAGGAAGTGCTCTTAACTGCTGAGCCATTTCTAAATCAAAATGCAAAATATAATTTTTTAAAAAAATGTAGCTAGTACTTTTTCATTCATAGATATTTTAAATGTTGTTTTCCATTTTATAAAACCATAAAGAGACTGTTGCTACTAGAGATCTGCTTTACTAACCAAAGCAATATAAAGATTAGGTGACTTTTCTTGGTTCTTCAGATTAGTATAAATCATGAGCACTTTTCATTTATCTTAGAATTTATAATATTGGTAGTTGCTTTATACCATAAATCACATGGCACATATTACATTTAATCACACATGCCATTTTATTTTTTTTTAAAGAAAGAGAATAAGAAAAAGGGAATTCATTGGGATATTATGTCTCCTTGGAATGTCAGAAGCAGAACCCATAAAGTCTCATTAATAACAGCTTAAACTTGAGCAGCACAAGGGCAACATTAGATATGTTAATGTAGAATGAGAAAGCTCAAGAAATCTCAGTCCTACAAAATGTACTACACACAATGCTGAGAACAGGAAATATAATCTTACCCAGAAGAAAAGCATAACAATTGGCTATACAATACTAAGCAATCAGCCCTGAAAACATACATACAAGTAACAATGTACACACTGGGCATGTTGTATTTATTCATTTATAAATGTATATACACAAATACACATGCATGCATGTAGCAACAATTAATGAAAAATAGGTCATGAATTTGAAAGAGTAATGAGAGATATATGGGTGGATTTATAGGGAGGAAAGGGAAGGATAAGTGATGCAACTATGTCATATTCACAAAATATAAATGTAATAATTAAAAGCAAAAATAAATCTAGAATGGACATGGGATCAGTTATTAAAATTTTAATTACTATATGAAAAAAACAATTTTAAAGTGGGTTACAGATATAAAGAGAAATCTCATAGAAGAAACTCAGATGGCTGAGAAACAATTAAAGAAATGGTAAACATTCCTACCATCACAGAAATGTGAATAAAATTACTTTGGGATTCCATCTTATTCCTCTCAGAAAGCCTAAAATCCAAAACACAAGTGGCAGCTCATGCTGGAAAGGATATAGAGCAAGGAGAACATTCCTTCATTTCTTGTGGGAGTGCGAACTTGTATAGCCACTATGGAAATCACTATAACAGTTCCTCAGAAAACTAGATATTGGTTTACTTCAAGATCTAGCCATGTCACTCTTGGACATATATCCAATAGACACTCTATCCTACCATAAGGACACTTTCTCAGCCATGTCCAATTGAAATTCATCCATAATAGCCAGAAACTGGAAACAACCTAGATGGCCCTCAACAGAAGAATGGATAAAAAAAAAAAAAAAAAAAACATGGTACAATGGAGTATTACTCAACTGTTAAAATTGGCATCATAAATTCATAGGTAAATGAATGGAACTAGAAAATTTCAGACCCAGAAATATAAATGCAGCATATATTTACTTATAAGGTGGCATTAACAGTTAAGTAAATGATAACCAACCTACAAACCATAGAGGCAGAGAGATTAGGTAAAGAAGAGGGGTCTAGGTAATATGCAGGTATCTCAATGGTTAAGGGAAAGTGAATAGATATCATTGGTGAAGACAGAAGGAGGGTAAACAGGTGCTAGGGAGATGGGGAGGAGGAGAGCATGCAGGAAAGATGTCTGAATTTGTTGGGGACATTTTGAGGTGAATATGGAAGTCTAGTGCAGTGGAAGTTCCCTAAAATATATAAAAGTGATCCAAGAGAGTCCTTCTAATAATGTGGTTGACAAATTCATAACAGCCAACATTTGTCACCAAGCAAGGCTTCCCATAGAAGGACTTGGTTTTCATTCAATTGATTTGTTGGCCAAGAAGTCCCCATGGAAGTACCCAAAGATCCCAGGGTGTTTCTAAGGCAATGGTTTGCTCTCCAAAAACTGACATCAGTGCCACATTGCCTAGGACAATACCCACTTCATTGATCATGGATAAATCAAGCTGGTGCCTGTCTACTATCTTTTGTGCAAGAAGATACTCTGCAAGTTACATACAGAGAAACATAAACATCAACTCATTAACAAAGGTTTTGACCTAAAATCTGTCCTGCCTGCAAAGGCAATGGTGGCACACAACTTTTGATCAGAGACAACCAATGTCTGATTTTACTTAAGGTCCACTCTGATAGATGGAGCCCATACCAAACACTGTTGGGTGACCAAGGACCTGAGACTAGATAACCCAGTGTCCTAGTGTAAAACCAAAAAAAATGTATCAATAAAAATCATTTGAAGTAGAGAAAGACAAGATCTCCTGATTAAATTAGGAGCATGGGAGTCACAGGAAAGGGTAGAAGGGAAGAGGGGAGGAAGAGAGTGAAGTAGATAAAAATGTATAGCTTAATAAAAACAATGAAAAAATATTTTAAAGTATCAATAAAATGACTCTTAATGATATTCTTCTATACTCATAGATCAATGCCTTGTATTCAGTGATCCTCAGAGAAGCCTCCTGTTGCAACAGATGGAAACAGATACAGAGACCCACAGTCAGACATTATGGAGGGAAAGAGAAGAGAGAAAGTAAGAGAGAGAGAGAGTCTGAGTCCTTGGGGAACACATGCATTAATCAAATCTTCCCATCAGAGTTCAGGGAACCCTGTCCTACAAAGAGGAGGCAGAAATAGTATAAGAGCCAGAGCCGAAGGTAAAATACCAGGGGAATAGAGCTCTCATAGTCAATTGAACAAGGTTCATATGAGCTCACAGAAACTTAAGCCACAAGTAAAGCACCTACATCGGTCTTCACCAAGTCCTTTGTGTATATATTAAAGCTTTAAGAGTAGTGTTTTTATGGGGCTTCTGAATGTGTGAATGATTGTGCCATTGATTCCTGTGTCTGCTCTTGGGGCTCTTTTCCTTCTGTTAGGTGACTTGTTTAACATCTATGTTATTGTTTTTGTTTTGTTTTTCACATTTATTTTGCCTAAACATTATTACTGTAATGGATAATCATGATTGTCAATTTCGCAGATCTAGGAATAGGAAAAATCAATTGAGAAATTGTCTTCATCAAATTGAACTGTGGGGAAGTTTCAGGGACATTTTCTGGATTGATAATTGATAGCATGGTATCACACCTTTGCAGTCAATCTTGGCTCATAGAAAGAAACCAGTTAAACAAAAGAAGTGAATGAGCTAGTAAGCACTGTCTCTTGGTGTTTTCTTAAAGCTGCAAAACAACCCCACACCAGTTTGGATTAAAAGGGGTTATTTATTGGAGGGGAAAAACTTACAGAACACCATCCTACACCACAGTACTCTCATAGCAAACAGGAAACAGAGAGTCTAGCAGTTTGAACGGGAACTGGAAGGAAGAGAGAAAGCCAGAGGGCTGCCGCCACATTTTAAAATGAAATAGACCATGCCCTTGTGGGCTGGTATCTTAAAGGCTATTGGCTGAAGGAGCGGAAAGAGCTCCCGCAGCACCTCCCCCTTTTGTTTAGGTAAGAGAGTTCTAAACCTACTACAAAATTATATACAATAAAAACAAATATCCTATTCTAACTAGCTTAAGTCTTGTATAATAAATAACTTGGCCAAGTCATGAGAGGAAAGCAACTACATTTATCTAGTCTTCAACCCCATCGAATATCTGAGAAGGGAAATAACATTACTTGAGTAATTAGGAAATGCAATCAAACAACTTCCAAAATATGCAACAAATCACAGGCTACCTGGGCAATCACCCAAAGTCATATTTGCAACATTGAAGCAACCAACTTTGACTTAGGCCTAGAAAAACTGACAGATTACTTTTAAAGGCAAGAAATTTTTCAAAACAGTCTTACCCTGTCTTGGCAAGATTTGACAATTCTGCTTATCCATTTCCGGTTACTATGTATTTTGTCAGTAGTTGAGGTATGGGTAGTTCCTTGCCCAGAGGCCGGTTTTGCCAAGAAGACAAGCTCCAAATGGAGTGTCTTTGGCACTCAACAATCTCTCAGGAATAGATTGGTGTTGCCAGGAGCGATTGTGACTCACTACCACAGAACTCTAGGTTAGATTAAATGCCATTTTCTACAGCTCTTTGAAGAGGATGAAAATTACTTATACAGAATATCCTATTCTATGTATCTAAAGAACCTGATTAGTCTAACTATAAATATGACAAACATAGATGACTATTGATCTAAAATTCTTAATACCTATCTAACTTAAAGACTAAGAGAATAAACAACTGTTCAATAAATGAGGACAATGACCCTCCAAATGTAAACAATGTACAAGTATACATTGCAATATGGTAAAAATATATATACCAATACATAAACAATATATAAGTATTTTAATCAGAGGTAGAAATGTACACTGCAATATGGTAAATATATATATCGATACCTAAAAAAATGTTTTAAACAGAGGTAGAAGCATGCATGCATACAATATTCAATTTAACTTTGTACCCATATACAAGAATCTATGCCAATGTAATTATCTATAAACAATAAGTCACAAATACCAATCTATTATCCCATCATCCAATTTTCCCTCTTTTTTTTCCAAAATGATCCCTGAGCCTATAAAATTCCTCCCCCAACCCTCAACCATATACTAATTATAATCAACCCCTAAATGATGCCCCTAAACCCAGGAACAAACTGTGCTGGGAGAGGGGACGTCATCCTCTAGAATTACTTTCAGCTGTCATGGGGGCGACATTCTTTCTAGGGGATCCTGTAAAAGTAAAATGATGGTTAAATTTCAAGACCAATGTCTGGTAAAATTGCAAAAAGCCTCTGAGTATTTTGTGGAGGTCTGGACAGAATGTTGTAAAAGATGTGCGTCATTTCAGCTAACCAAGTTGGAACCGTTTTGTGCAGCTGGTACTTGCAACAGGTCTTGTAGTAGCACTATCAGTATCATGACGTCATATTAACCAGGTGGAGTTGTTGTTATGGGGCCCCATCTTCTTCCTGAAAACTTCAAAGATTACTGCAGGAAAATTCATTGTTCATTGTGGAAAACTTAAACATTAATTATACATATAATGAAAGGTATGATAGACATGAAGAAATGCAAAGATGTTTTCTAAATTCATTTTTCTTTCTGTCCCATATCATGGCTCTTGACATGAGACAGAAACTCTGGGTTTTTCTCTTAACAACAGGCTTGGAATTTGAGAGGGACTGAGCCAGAGTCCCACTTCAAAACCAGCTCTATATACTTATGAATATAAATAAACAAAAATATGTGTATTTTATTATTAATTATGAAACCTATTTCATTTTCTTGGTGATCGATATTGGGTAGTATTTTTTTCCATCTGTCAGTATTCAAATATCCATGGTTCCTTGAAGTTTTTGAAGATGAGTGTTTTCCTGTGGGGATAAGAACTGAACCCTGACCCCATCCTATAAGTTTTTCTTACCACCTGTATGATTATCATCATTGTAGATGAGTAGTCATTTCTCCTTTCCAAGAGGTTTCTCCTCTTCAAACCGAACCTTTATTAATTTTGATGGTATCCACAATTTTTCTTCTCCTGTGGAAACAAGAGCAAAACCCCTGCCCCAACGTAGCACATCTCCTGGCTTCCATTGAGAGGTCAACACATCCTTGCAAAAAACTGGTTGATTTAGTTCAGCAGATTCTTCCATTATCCAATGTCTTTCTGCTGCTGTTGTTCCTTTCTCATTAGCGTTAAGAAAATTCAAGGTTAATAAGGCATTATGTAATCTATTTCTGGGGGCATTTTCTACCCCTTTCTGTTTGTTTAACATATCCTTTATAGTTTGATTTGATCTTTCTATGACTGCTTGACCTTTAGGATTGTATGGTATACCTGTGACATGCTTAATATTATAATGAGCAAAAAAACCGCTTCATTTTCCTAGAGACATAAGCTGGACCATTATCCGTCTTTATTTGTTCAGGTATACCCATGATGGCCATAACTTCTAATAAATGAGCTTAAAGCAGTTGCCCACTGAAAGCCTGAATAAGTGTCCATGGTGTGGTATACATATTTTAATTTTCCAAATTCTGCAAAGTGGAACACATCCATCTGCCAGATTTCATTCCTTTGAGTACCCTTCGGGTTAGTCCCTGCAGGTAGTGGTGTTTGGTTATATAAAGAGCAAGTAGGGCATCTGTTCATAATCTCCTTAGTTTGTTGCCATGTAATGGAAAACTCTTTCTTTAAACCTTTGCTATTGACGTGATGTTTGTTATGAAATTCTGAGGCCTGCAACACGCTTCCAATCAATAATTGATCAATTTCTGCATTAGCTTGTGCTAGAGGACCTGGCAGACCCGTTTGGGGCTGGATGTGTGTTATGTACATTGGACAAAGCCTATTCCTGATTATGTCTTCTGTCTGGATAAACAATGAAATCAATTCTGTATCATCTGGTATAAATTCAGCAGTTTCAATATGCAAGATAACTCTTTCTGCATATTGTGAATCAGTGACTATATTAAGAGGGTCTTTAAAATCCCTTAGCACCATAAGAATGGCATATAATTCTGCCTTCTGGACAGAAGTATAAGGGCTTTGTTCCACCTTACTCAATTCGTCTGATTTGTAACCTGCCTTCCCTGATTTATTAGCATCAGTATAAAATGTACGGGCTCCAGTTATTGGAGCATCATGTACGATTCGAGGAAGAATCCAAGAAGTTCTCTTAATAAGGTTAAGTCTGCCGTTTTTGGGATAGTTGCTATTAATTTCTCCCAAAAAATCAGCAGAAGCTCTTTGCCATGGTTCATTGTCTTCCCATAACCTTTTTATTTCATCAGTAGTGAAAGGCACTATAATTTCTGCTGGGTCTATACCTGCTAGTTGACCAAGTCTCAGTTTACATTTTATAATTAATTCAGAGACCTTTTCCATATAAGTTTTAAATTTTTTACTTGGTTTGTGTGGTAAAAGATCCATTCTAAAATATTATCTTCCCTCTGCATTAAAATTCCTGTAGGAGAAATTCTGGAAGGCAATATGAATAGAATACAACTAAGATTTGGATTCACCCTATCCACATGTGCCTCCTGTAATTTTTCCTCAATCATTGTCAGTTCCTTTTCTGCTTCAGATGTTAATTCTCTGGGACTATTCAAATCTTTATCACCATCTAAGGTTTTGTTTAAATGAATTATTAAATCAGGTGTTACCCAAGAGCTGGCCATAGACTGGAAATGTCTCCTAACAATCTTTGAAAGTCATTAAGAGTCTGTAACCGGTCTATCCTAATTTCTGCCTTTTGTGTCCTAATTTTCTGTAAACCTATTCTGTAACCTAGGTAATTAACAGAATCTCCTCTTTGAATCTTTTCAGGATCAATTTGTAATCCCCATTTAGGCAAAAGTATCTTTACTTCCTCAAACATTCTTTCTAAAGTATCTATATGTGAATCGGATAGCAAAATGTCATCCATGTAATGGTAAATTATAGACTTAGGGAATTGCTTATGTATCATTTCTAATGGCTGACTTACAAAGTACTGACACAGGCTGAGACTATTGAGCATTCCCTGTGGGAGGATAGTCTACTGGTATCTCCCAGTAGGCTGAGAGTTATTAAAAGTAGGCACTATGAAGGCAAATTTTTCTCTATCCTTCTCTTGTAAAGGTTTTGTAAAGAAGCCATCCTTTAAATCAATAACTATAAGAGGCCATCCTTTGGGTAACAGAGAAGGCAGAGGAATTACAGACTGTAGAGGGCCCATAGGTTCAATTACCTTGCTGACAGCCCTTAGATCTGTCACCATTCTCCATTTGCCAGATTTCTTTTTTACAACAAACACAGGAGAATTCCAAGGGCTAGTTGACTCCTCAATATGCCAAGCATCTAATTGCTCCTGTTCCAATTGTTCCTAAGCCTGCAGTTTATCTTCAGCTAGAGGCCACTGCTTAATCCATATTGGCTTCTCAGTAGCCATTTTAAAGTTAGTGCTGTTGGTACTTCTAAATGGTTGTTAGTTGCTTTATGTTCCTGTACAGCCTGAATGGCTGGTGACCTTCGTGCATAGTACCTTATTACATCCTTCCCAGAATTTTGAGTTCCTGGGACTGCAGGAATGTTAATCTGGGTATTCCATTGCTCTAGCAGGCCACAGCCCCATAAATTTATTGCAATATCAGCTACATATGGCCTTAGCTTTCCTCTTTGACCTTCTGTCCCAATACAGTTAACCCATCCCGTGCTTTGTTTAACTCGAGATATGGTTCCAATTCCTAGTAATTGAACATCTGCCTCTTGAAGAGGCCAATTTGGGTGCCAAGATTCTGGAGTGATGATACTCACATTCGCTCCTGTGTCTATCAAGCCAACAATCACAATTCCATTTATACGTACTCTCAGCTTTAGTCTCTGATCATTTATAGAGGTTTGCCAATATATACGCTTCTTATTTCCTAATTGAATTTCTGACTTATACTCCAAATTTGAGCCATCATTTAGAACCTTATGGTCTTGCACAGAAGGTTCTAGAGTTTTTAATTTTCCTGGTGTGGCATGTCCTCCATGGTTACTGGGAATGACTGGGCCACTTTTGGTTTGGGGGCCTGCAAGAGGCCCCTCAGGGAGTTTCCCAATGGTATCGGGTTGCTTTGTCTGTCTGTTGTTGATCTTCATTCATTGGTCCGATGTCTTCCTTTACCACCCCTCCTACATATACCTGAAGGCCGAGGTTTCCTATTCCTGCCATTCCCATATGAAGTGTTATTCCTAGAAATTCCTTGCATGCAATCCCTTTTTAGGAGTCCTAATTTCCCACAATTAAAACATTTGGCAGGTTGATGTCCCCTCATAGCTTTGGAAATCGCTTCTCCTACCCAAGATTCATCATTGTAATTAAAGGTCAGAAAATTCAAGGTATGCTGGATCCATTCATCCATAGGTGCTGATCTAGACCTTAAAGGTCCAATTATCTTCTTGCAGTCTATGTTTGCACTTTCAAAAGCCAGCGATTCAAGAATTAGTAGTCTAGCTTCTGGGTCTGTTACTCCTATGTTCAGAGCCTTAATTAATCTTTGCAAAAAGGCAGTATAGGGTTCTCCCTGTCCCTGCCTAACCCTGGTATATGACTCTCACTTTTTTCCCAGTTCTTGTATCCTATCCCAGGCATTCAAAGCTGCTTTGTGGCATAGGGACAATACTTCTTCATCATAAAGAGCTTGGACCTGTGGATCAGCATAAGCTCCTACACCAAGAATTTGATCTTGGGAAACCTCCACAGCTTTTGCCCTAACTTGCTGTTCCATATGTTTGGATTCTTCTCTGAAATAAACTCCAAATATCAAGGAAGGTCCATCTTCTAACACCGCTGATGCCAATTGGGAGAAATCATGGGCTATAGCCCTGACATTAGAAGCCCAAATTCTTATCATTTCCTTAACAAAGGTAGAGTGCAAGCCATAATTAAAGACGGCTTGCTTAATTTCCTTTAGGTCATTCATTCCTACTGGCGTCCATCTAGCTTCTTTGGCTCCCTTTGAGCCTTTAGAAGTTGATGCTTTGTCAGAATAAATTACAAGCGTATGTTGCTAAAACACTGGGTAAACCAGTTCTGACAGCTGGTGGTGGCATTGTATCCTGCCCTTGTGTTTTCTCACCCGGTTCATCTTCTCCAATGATTTCTTCAATCATTTCAAATCTCTTAATCACTGTCTCACGTAAGGCCTGAATCTCCTGTCATGCAAAGGTTTTAGTGATTTCCCTATGGCATCAATTTTCTGGTTCCTATTCTGCACCTGTGATTCCAATGTCTTAATGTTTCCTTTCAAAGATAACCTCTCCTCCTTGAACTGCCACCAGATATCATGTAAGTTGCCATCCTGGAGGTATATTCTGTCTGTTACCTTATCAAAACTCTGTGATAACTTATGAAAGTCAAATTCAAGAGCTTGGACCCTTTCAGGTAAGTTCCTAGTACCCTTAGATGAGGAGTCAATTTTGCCTTTCATGGTATTAATCCTATCAATTAATGCCATATACTTCCATAATGATATAATATGGAGAAGAAAACTGAGACCTAATAACCAGTAAATTGAGGTACCTCCAAGGTCATAGAGGCCTCGTGTGATTTCTTCCATAGTGGCAGTAAAAATCACCGCTAGAGTCCCATTAAAAACAAAACCTGTCATTTTATGTGTTAACCAGCAGATGGCACTGTTTCTGAGTCGCAACTGGAGTCAATGGAAAGGTGTCAGGATAGATCCTGTGGTAAAATCCGCCCTAATACTTGTTAAGAAACTGGGGGAAAATGAGCCTCAAGAAGTTAAATGCAAATGTACACAGAGCAAGAAATCCAAAGTTCGGGTAGAGGGAACAGAAACCCAGAAGCTTTCAGTGGCTAGAAAATAGTGCAACAACCGCCTGCTACTCTGCTGGGGATTGCAGCTCCCACCCAATGGAGGGGTCATGACACAGCTGCTGGTCAACCCTTCCTATGCTGTGTCCTCTGGGATAAAGGGGTCAAGCTGCAAAAGCCGCTGCTGGGATTTCAAACAGTGATTCTATTTGAGCTGCCAGAATGTCCCAAGGACTTTTTGCCCCAGGGAATTTTCAGAGTTCAGCAATCTGTCTCACACTGCCTAAGCCCTAGGCTGTAATGGGGGATTTAAAAACCGCTCAGCAAACCAGGCTGGCAGCATGGATCCAGGGAGGCATGGAGTTTTTAACTGCTGACTCTACACACAGGCTACAGCTGGGATGGCTTGTGCCAAGCAGCTGAGCCCGCAGCAGGCAGCCTAGCCAGGGGATGGGGGGAAAGTGGGGAGTGGTTCTAAAACCAAGTGCTGAGGCACCAGATAAAGCCGCAAAACAATCCCACACCAGTTTGGATTAAAAGGGGTTATTTATTGGAGGGGAAAAACTTACAGAACACCCTCCTACACCACAGTCCTCTCATAGCAAACGGGAAACAGAGTCTAGCAGTTTGAATGGGAACTGGAAGGAAGGGAGAAAGCCAGAGGGCTGCCGCCACTTTTTAAAATAAACCACACCCCAGTGGGCTGGTATCTTAAAGGCTATTGGCTGAAGGAGTGGAAGGAGCTCCCGCAGCATTTTCTAATTCTCCTACCTCAGTTCCTGCTTTAGAATTGATGATGTACTGTGACCTGTAAAGTGATGTAAAACCTTTCTTCTCCAAGTTGGTCTTTGGCATAGAAAGTCCTTCTGTATATGTGTTGTATTTATTGGTTAATGAATAAAGATGCTGCTTTTGATCAATGGCTTAATAGAATATATATATAGAGAGAGTAGGTGGAGTCAAAGAGACAGCATATAGCTACCAGTGGGGAAAGACACAAGCTTCCAGCTAAAACCTTGCTGGTGGGCCACAAGCCTTGTGATAAAATATAAAATAATAGAAATTGGTTAATTTTATATGTAAGAGCTAGCTATCAATATGTTTAAGTGATTGGCCAAGCAGTGATTTAATTAATACAGTTTCTGTGCTGTTATTTCAAGTCTGGGAAGCTGGGAACAAACCAGCAGCCTGCTACTGCAGGTCTTGGTCAGTATTTTATCAAAGTAACAGAATACTTTCTATTATACTTATTTTTATTAAATTATTCCTGTTTTATTCAACACATATATTATTTAAAAATACATTACATTGTGAAATGGGTACATTATTAAATGTTAGGTTATGAAGGTGGTATTACCATACAAACGTAATTTGCTTCATGTCATCGTGGTATTGTTTTAAAGACTGGTGATTTCATAGCACTAAATTACCTACCTCGCTCAAATTAATAGATAGATTCTGCCTCAATTGAGACCTGACATATCCAATATATATAGAAATATATATTTAGTTCCTCATTGAATTGTAGACACTTACGGGACCTTAAAAATACCTAATAAATAATATCTACTTCCCAAAGGGGAAAATATTTCTTAGTCAAGTAAGTCATCTAGAATAAAAAATATATGACTCATCAGATGACCTGTAACCACCACCACCAATAAGAAAAAATCATTTCTCATTCTTCTAGAGTCTGCAGTTCCTAGGTTGAGGCATTAACAGAATCATTGTTTGATAAGGAGCCCCTTCTGGCTCATAAACAGCTGTATTTTATATCATTGCATAGTAAAATCAAAAAATTAGCTGTCCAGGACTATTTTCTGAAAGGATACTAATTCTACATGTGAAATTTTCACCTTCATAATCTAAGCACCTCCTGAAGTCTATACCTCAGATATCTCATTGTGGGTTAAAATTTGCTAAGTATATATTAGAAGGGAAAAAACATTCAGACTACAACAAGGTAATATCCAAATAAAGAAAATGTCTTCACCAAATTCACCAAGTAAATTACACTTCGAACTTAGTAATTATGGAATCACCTCAACTTTTCAATTTTAATTCTTTATTCATAATATGATATTTGTTTCAGCAAAACATATTCCCATTATATTGTGTATAAATCCTGATGAACTCACAGGGTTTTTAAATTAACTTAATAATATTCATGTTTCAAGTCAGATTCCCCCAAAAGAAACACTAAAAGAAAATCTGTTCACAAGTTATTTATTTAAAAATATGAACAGTATGAAGTGAGTACCAGAGTAGAAAAATAAAATAGATAATAATAATAAGATAAATAATTTTGTGTAAATACTCAGCTTATAGCACTATAGCTGGAGAATTACTTGCCTGTCAGATTTTGCTTTTCCTGTGGCAACAAAATTGGCTTTTTATATCCTGCTCCAGTACATTATGAGATAAGGGTAACTCTGAGTTTATGGAATAATCACAGAATAATTGGAGGGAACTGCCAAGTACTTATAACTCAATATTTTTACAAGGAAACAAGAATAATTTTAGGGCCAAAATATTTACAAGCATCGATGCATAATCACCCAAATCCTAGAAACATAAAAGAAGTCTAGATCATTCCTTATTTTTGTCAATAAAGTTATAAAATGAATAAAGATATATTTGTTTATATTTTTACATTTATTTATGTTGTTCTGATTTTTGTTTTTGGAGATAGTGTCTCACTATGTAGCTCAGGCAGGCCTATAATCTTATATAATTCAGGCCAACTCAAATCCATGACCTTCTTCACACCACTGTTATTATGGTTATTGGCCTGAGCCACCATTACTTTGCTAGTTATTCTGAAAGTACTCCATTTTGGTATGTCAAGTTAGTTTTAAAGGGAGAAAACAGAAAACCGGGATTATGCAGAAATGATAAGGGAAACCTCAACAAATATTCAACCTAGAAAAAATCACACATAAAATTCTTACTGCATCTTCTTAGGTTGCTTAAAAACCTATTTTTATCTGCTCATATCTTATATTTCATCATTACTTTGTTTCTTTTTAGGTGCATATATCTCAAAGTTGTGATTCTCAACAGTTTTCAATGTCCTAAGATTTGAAACTTGCAATTTCTATATTCATAAATAAACTATAATTAAAATTAGTGGGCAACTGTACTTGGTGCTGTCATAAACATTAGCTTGTCTCTTGTCTCATTTAATTTCCACCATGACCTTGTATGTGAGGAAACACCTTAATCCCTAGTTTACGGATTAAAAACAAACAAAATAACAAAATAAAACTAAAATTCAAAAAATTAAGCAACTTTACAATAGTTACTTATGCAAGGCATATTATAACAAATTCTTATAGCAACCCAATGCAAAAAAATTCATAAGACCTAAATATTGTCTTCTGACACAGAAAGGTAGAAAGAGAAAGTTTAGAAATTTATGTCCAAGTTTGATGTTTTCATTTGGGCAGCTCAAGGAAAAGGCCTTTCAGCTATAGCCATTTGCAAAATATTCCAAGTGTTTACACAATTAAAAAATCATGAGAAAACTTCAATTGGATTGGGTAGACACAGAGGAATAGTTGAGAATGTAAATAAATCAATAGAATATTTTACATTCTTATTTTAAAAACAAAGAATTTTGTTTATTTATTTGTATGTTTGTTTCTTAAGAAAGGATCTTGCTATGTAGTTCTAACTGCCTTGGAACTCATCATGTAGATCAGGCTGGCCTTGAAATCATAAAGATCTGCCTGACTCTGCCTTCTGAGGGTTGGGGTTGAAGGCACATGACACCAATAAAATTTGTTCTTTGACAATTCTATACATATATATAATACATTTTCATTATTTATTCCCTAACCCTCTCTTCTCCCTCACATCTCTACCAAAAACCCATGTCCTTCTTCTCTGTCCTTTTTCAAGACTCACGACTTTTGGGTTTGTTAGTGATCAATTTAACTTATCCAGGACCATTGCTTGTGGTCTTAGAATTAGAACTATTCCATGAAACTTGCTGGGGTAACTATTGACTGGACAACTGAAGATAATGGCTCTCCCTGTCATTGAGTCTATCAGTAGGAAATGGTTCAGTAAACCTCATTTGCATTCATGCCTGGCTACAGATTCGTCTATTGATGTTTTGTTTGGTTTCTTTTTTTAATTTATTAGTTTTTTTTTAAAAAATACCAATTCAAATTCCCATTCCATCCCCTCTTCCCACTCCCTCCACACACACTCCCACTCCTCCCCCTTCCAATCCTAAGAAAGAACAAGGCACCATGCCCTGTGGCATGTCCAAGGCCCTCCCTACTACATCTAGGTTCAGCAACGTATACATCCAAAAAGAATAGGTCCCCAAAATGCCAGTACATGCAGTAGAAGCAAATCTCAGTGCCACTGTCATTGTCTGTCCCAACTGTCAACCACATTCAGACGGACTAGTTTGTTCCCATGCTTGTTCACTCCCAGTCCAGTTGAATTTGGTGAGCTCCCATTAGCTCAGCCAAACTGTCTCAGTGGGTGAACCCCTCATGGTATTGACCTCATTGCTCATATTATCACTCCTTCCACTCTTCAACTGTACCTTGGGAGCTCAGTCCAGTGCTCCAATGTGGTTCTTTGCCTCTGTTTCCATCTGTTGTTGGATGAAGATTTTATGGTGATATTTAAAGATAATCATCAGTCTGAATACAGGGCAAAGCCAGTTCAGGCACCCTCTCCTCTATTATTTAGGGGCTTATCTGGGATCATCCTTGTGGATTCCTGGGAATTTTTCTAAAGCCAGGTTTCTTACTAACCCCATAATGGCCCCCTCAATCAAAATCTTTTTCCTTGCTGTCACATTTGTCCTTCCTCTATCTCGACTATCCCACTCCCTCAAGTTCTCTCCAACCCTTCCCTTCTCCCCTCTTCTTCCCCCTTTCTCCTTCCTTCTACCCTCTGCCCCTATGCTTGCAAATTTTGTCAGGCGATCTTGTCTGTTTCCATTTTCCAGGTGGGTCTATATATGGTTTTCTTTGAGTTCACCTTATTACTTTGCATCTCTAGAATTATGAACTATTGGCTCAATGTCCTTTGTTTATGGCTAGAATCCACTAATGAGTGAGTACATACCATATTCATATTTTTGGGTCTGGGTTATCTCACTCACGATAGTGTTTTCTATTTCCATCCATTTGCATTCAAGATTCAAGATGTCATTGTTTTTTTTTACCACTGAGGAGTACTCTAATGTGTAAATGTGTTTTTTTTTTTCTTGAGACAGGGTTTATGCTGTAGCTTTGGAGCCTGTCCTGGAATTTGCTTTGTAGACCAGGCTGGCCTCAAGCTCAAAGAGATCTGCCTGCCTCTGCCTCCCGAGTGCTGGGATTAAAGGCATGTGCCACCCTGCTCAGCTTGATTGGTCCATTCTCATGCAAGCCTACACAGTATAATCACCTGTAGATGCTGTGAGTTTATGGCCAGGAGATGGCACTTTTGTAGCTCTTCTTGGAATATTCTAACTCCTAGATTATTTTGGCCCCTTCGAAAAAGTTTTCTGAGTCTTTCTAGGTTTGGTATGCTTAGGGTTGAACACTCATCTGCCACAAATTTTCAACATTTTAGGAGGAATTAGCCTTTCTGTGGATAATTGTTTACTAGAAAGAGAAACATCTCTGATTAAGAAAGAGTAGCATTCGTCTACAAACATAAAATTAGAAGGAATTTTGACACATTGTCAGTTTAGCAAAATAACAGCAATGAGGTATCCCCTGCTTCAGGGCTTATGACCTCTCCTCCCATGAGATTTTTAATATTCACAATAATAGACATAGATTCCCTCCTGTGGAGTTTCAAGAAAGCTTTTGTTTTGCTTAAAAAATCTGTATGCATGTTTGTGTCTGTTTATGTGGTGTGTGTGTGTGTGTGTGTGTGTGTGTGTGTGTGTGTGTGTGTGTGTGTGTGTGTCTGTGTAGAAAACATTTGTTGGGAAAGATCTCTCCTTCTACATTTTCATTGCTTTCAAGGATTGTATTCAGACCACCAGATTTTTGTAGTAAGTATCATTACTTGATGAATGGTCCTGGGTTTGCTTTCTAAAAACAGTTTGAAATCATATTAAATAATATTTTTCTTATAAGCCTAACTCCAAATTGTACAGAACAAAAAAATATGATTAGGCAAAAAATATTTTTATTATATTTTTCTTTTATTTATTTATAATTATCTTGGTTTTTTAAGGCAGGGTTTCTCTGTGCAACCATCCTGGCTGTCCTGGAAATCAGGGCCAGGCTGGCCTCAAACTTACTGAGATTCTCCTGCTTCTACCTACCAAGTGCTAGGATTAAAGGCATGTGCCACCACTGCCCAGCTATATTTTTATTTTTATTGAGAAAAAGTTCTTTGTTCATGTAATACACACCAACCATTTTTCCCTCCCTCCATTCCTCCCAGATCCCCCCACATTCCTTCTCACCAAATCTGCTATCCCTTCATCTCCTCTTCAGAAAAGAGCAGGCCTCCAAGAGACAACAGCCAAGTAAAACAAAACAGGATAAAACAAGAAAAGGCAAAATCCCTCATGTTGTGGATGGACAATTAAGCCCAAGAGGAGGAAAAGAGTCCCAAGTGTAGACAAAAGAGTCAGAGATATATTCACTCACACTGTTAGGACTCTTACAAAATATCAAGCTAACAGCCTTAACTTACATACAGAGGACCTGTTACAGATCTATGCAGAACCCATGCTTAAAACTACAGTCTCAGTGAGCCCATGTGAGTCCTACTTACTTGATTGAGTGGACCATGTTCTCCTGCTGTCCTCTGTCTCCTATGAATGCTACAATCTTCTTCCCCTGTCTTCCATGGGTTTCCACAATCTCTGAGGGGAGGAACCCAATGAAGACCTCCAATTAGACTCTCTCTCTTCATAATGTCTGGGTGGGTTCACTGCACTTACTTATGCTGCCTTAGGAAGCCTTTTTGATGACTGGAGATGGAAATGATCTACGTATAAAGCAGAATAACATTAGGAATCATTTCATTGATTTTTTAGAGGGAGGAGGCAGCAACAACAAGAAGAAAGGAAGAAATTGCAAATAAAAATATTTAAAAATATTTTTAATCATTCTAATTCAATGCATTTATACAATGTATGTTGATCAAAGCCATAAACTACTGTCTTCTACAATGCACTGTAGGGCTCTCCACTCATCTCTTTCCTGGTTTATAATTATTTTGTTATTAATAATACACTGATTCAATTAGTATTGCCAGTATCCACATGTTTATATAGCCAGTTAATAAGGTATGAGGATTGTTGCAACAATCCCAAAAGAAAATGACAAACTTCTTCTTCAACAGCAATCAGTGACCAATAGCTTCTCTGTTGAGGGTGGAGCCTCAGGAACTTCTTGTCCCTCTGTTCTTGAATTTCAAAAGTCTTATTCAGGTCTTGTGCTGGTAATCACAGATGCTGTGAGTTGATAGATGCAATAGCCATGTCAAATCTAGAAGTTAACATTTCACATTTCTCTTCCTCAATTATTGGCTACTCCTCTATGAAGTTACAGAACTGTGAAGTGTGTGGTATATAGAGATTATTGGCCCACAGTTGCATACTCAGAGTTATTTGTACTCAATACTTTGAACAGTTATGAGTCTCTGTACAATCCACTGCAAAAATAAGTCTCTATAATCAAAGTTAACAACAGCATAAACCTGTGGTAATAAATATAATTATGGAGAATGTAGTTTGACAGTATGGTAATTTAGCAAAACAATGGTAGTTTCCTTGCCTAGATCCTCTCATTTCCATAGACTTTTGACCATTTTATGGTAGCAGACATGAAATCCCTCCTGTGAAGTATGCCTCATATAGAAATAGAACATGGTTGATTACCAACTATAACCTTCATGCTTCATGCCTTCATTGCAGAATCGAACACATCTTGACAATAGGTCAGTGTTGTAGCATGCAGGGTTCATTGCAGGATAGGGCCATTGATGTCCTTTCTCTTCCAGTATCCTGCATAACACCATTTTGTATTATATAAGCTTGTAAATAAGAAAATTTCTCATTCAGTTTGAAGTTGATTTTTCTGTCCTCCATCCACAGTGAGTAACGTTTTCAGCAAGAAGGGTCTTGCCATCTAAACTATGATGAGCAAACTATGGATATGGCATTGGCCTCTAAAGCCTCTGCTATTTGGGCTGACTCTGTTGCCTACCTGACCAAAAACACACAAGTAGTTATCCTATGCTTAGCACTGAGACTTTAATTTAATAATCCATGACTTTTGGGAACAGCATTGTCTACCCATGCAGGGTATGTGTGTATGTATGTGCTTGACTAATTGATAATAAATATAATTAACATACAAACTAGTAGATTCCCATAGATCCATAGATTTTATTCCATTAATTTTAGATAACTAACTCTTTACCTTGTCTGTCAAATCCATCTATACCCATTTAACCTTTCTCATTTCCTGTACTCTTCGTTCAACTGTTCTTTTTAATTGATTGTTTTGCTTGAGTTTCAAGAGAGTGTGGTTCCATATAGATTTTTATATACCATTCATTTTGGTTAAGCCTTCCACCAACATTACATGCTGTTTTGGAAGATCAGTCTGTTTTTAATAAAGGCAGAATACTATACATGTCCTAATTCTGCCATCTTCACTAACAAAGAGGGATTAAACCAATTTTACATGGCACATGTGCAGTAGTGATAGAATGAAAAAACCCATGAATTACTAAATTAAGTACCAATATAAAGTCAGTAAGGGCAAAGAAGACAATCAACAATGAGAGCTTTAAAGGGCAAGGGAAGAAGCAAAAATATACATCTTAAATTATCTTTGTCTTTCTGGATCAAGATAGATGTTAATACTAACTCAATATGAGCATTGGAATAAAGCTTATTCACCATTGGGGAACCCTATATTCCATCAAAAGTGCAAGCATTATACTAGGAAGGAATATAAATCCTGAAGAAAACAAACCTCCACATTGGAAGTATCAATCTAAGTCAAGTATGAAGGGTTATTTTTTCTACATAAATAGTAATTGTGGTGTTCCTGGGGGGAAATGGATTTGGGGTAAACACCACCTGAATTGGCAGCTTAAAGAACGAGAATGAGGAGAATTTGGCATCTAAACCTCATTATGTATGTAGCATTATGAGCAGAATCTGTGAATTACATCTGTCCCAAGACAATGGTTCCTTATTTATAATCACACATATTGTCAAACCAATTATTGATAGAAAAGCTTGTCATTTATCTAAACTGAGCTACAATCTGCCCTAAGTTATATATCATGCTATAATTAAGTTAGTTGAGTAATCTAAGTCCTAATGCTCAGAGTAAAATGCTTGAGAGTTATGGTATTTCCTTTATCCTCTAGTTGCCTTAGTCATGAAAAGAGGAAAACAAAAAGGTAACGTAAAAGTAGAAATGGGGATTGGTTTGTTAAGTTACTGTTTTTCTAGTCTCATCCTTATAATATTAAGATATAAAAACATTCTTGTAATTATCATGTTTAGGCAACGGATACTTGCACTAGTCTACACAAATGACTGAATGAGTAGTAAAAAAAAATAAAACAGAAAATTATATCATCTGTTGAGATTTATGATGGAAATTGTTGATGCCATGATATGGTTGTTATGAGCTGTCTTGTGAACCACCTCTGAGCTTGTAAAAAAGATTGGTTTGGCAAAGTCTATGAGTCATTGAACCACTCTTCTATTTACTTGGTTATGAGCAATTAATCATGCTTGTATGCCACCAATAAGTAACAACATTTTTCTTGTAGACAGACAGGACACATGGAAAGGTAGGCAGGAAGAATTTTCCATTCAAAACACATTTCCCCTTCAACCCTCTCCTGTGGTCCCCGTGCTCCCAGTTTACTCAGGAGATCTTGTCTTTTTCTACTTCCCATGTAGATTAGATCCATGTATGTCTCTCTTAGGGTCCTCATTTTTGCCTAGGTGCTCTGGGTTTGTGATTTGTAGGCTGGTTTTCTATGCTTTATGTCAAAACACATCTCTATTCATTATAGATTCAGTGCAGAATTTTTATAACTAGAAAGTACATGTCAAACAAGAAGGCTGAAGCACAGAAGCAAAACATATCTGTTACATTCTATCATCCATGCCCACTTCATGTTCCTTATGAACTTAGCCAAGGTACTAGTTCATTTCCCTTGCAATAATCACAGCAAAGACATTTTATTTTGACTTAATTTGCAACATGCAGAATCATAGGTATTCTGATAACATTTGTCTTTCCCCACTTTTACTCCTTTACTCAGGCTGGTTCTTGGGAAATTTAATGAGAGAAGATTTAATGCTAAATTGTCCCATTATACGTCAAACTATTTCTGAAAGAAGTATGTAACATTTTATCCTAATATTATAAGTGAAATTTGAAGAGACTCCACTTCACCCTTTCTGTCCCAACACTGGGGTTTGATTGTAAAGAATCTCTTTAGAAGACAAGAAAGAATCTTAACTACCTGGCATTTATTATATGTTGTTGCAAATAGATAGAAATTTTCAGGGAGTCTGTTATTTTTCTAGTGTCAATACCTTCAAATATAAACACACACACTTATTCAGGAAAAATGAGCGTAGAAAAAAGGCTATCAATTTTAATATTATATTTGTCTATTTTGGGATAATATAGAAATGCTATCTGATATGAATGATATATCCATGATCTGACTTTAATTTTTATTATTAATTGCTTATATTTCATGGTAATGATAGTTTATGAAAATCTTTATAGACAAAAGCTACTTATTAAGACTGTTTTTGTTGTATGAGATTTACAGAAAACTTTAACATATTTCATTTTATTTCTGTAGCATTTCTGCTTTAATGATAAAGAGAAACAAGATTTTTATTAATTAATCCCATTAAATCTGAACTTAAATTGAAATAACTTTTGTATTTAGAAAGCTCAATGGAAATTTTCAAAGAAATGTCTCATAAATTTTTGCCTTTGACAAATTTACATTTGTACTCTGATATTTTATGAAATCAGATCTCGTTCTCAATAAAGATAATGCTCTTCTAGATTTCTGTTTTCATACCACCCAAAAAATATTTGCTTAATTTCTAACATTAAGCAAGGCATAATCTTCTCGCACTTCTCTGTTTTTACAGTAAATTATTAGAAGACAATGTCTAAGATACTAGAAACTTTCTTGTTATATTTTTAATTTTGCCACAATCTTGGAAGCATTTCAGATATTGGGAGACAATTTATATAAAAATAGAGACAATGGAAAGTAGTTGGGCATTGTAGAGTAAATATCTGAGCTCACTGGCAAGCTCAGCCATTTTGTGTTTTCTATTAAATAGGTTTCTCACCTGGTGTTAAGATTCGGATTTTTGTGACGTTTGAAAATTTCTGTTTCAAAGCATAATCCTCAATATTAAAGTATAGAAGCAGCAGAGATTGCTTAACATCTGAATGTGAAATCTCTGTGTCTGAACCCTGAATGGCTTAGTGTACATTGTCCAAATGAAAATACAACAAAGGTGCTATCTATTAGGAAAGGAACTCATTATACAACAGATCTACTGTCATCTTGATCTTGGACATCATTCCTTTGAGAACTGAGTGAATACATTTATTTTATTCATAAATTGGTTTTTTAATAGCTGACTGAAAGAAGTAAGACATCTGGCAAATGCTTAAAATATATTTATCCTCATAAAATTATTTACAGAGTTGAATTAAAATAATATTTTTTATTATTCACCTTTACCTGATGATTGTTTTGACTCCACATATCTTGTTGTTCTCCTAATTAATCTTTTGTAAATTAGTGAAGTAAAGATAGTCAATTTCCTCATAACAGCATAGTTACAATATTTAAATTAAATGCAGGAACTGTGGGTAAGATACAAAATCTTATTTATGGATTGAGATGTAGTGTGCTCACAGAAAGCAAAGACTATGAAGACAGATCACAGAAAAAAAAAACTCCTTTGCTGTTATCATCTTAATTTATACATTCTTTAATACCTGCAGACTCTTGAGGTTTATTTCCAAATAAAACCCAATGATATATTGAAAGAAAAAATGAAAATCAATTAAAAAACATAAAAGTAATAAAAAGCTAGATTGGTGTCATAATCCCTCCACTGGAAGTTGAGGGTAATATAATTGCATGCATCAGAAAATCTAAATCCAAAGAAGCAACACTTGCTTTTCATTCAGTTTCCCAATTGTGATGGTACAATGACTCATAAACTTGTTATTATAGATGTCATTTATGTAGGATGAAAATGAATACTTGAAGCTTTTTTTTTTAAACCTGATGTTTGCTTTTGTTTCCAAGAAAAAACTTTGGAGAAATAATTTGCAGTGAAGCAGAAAAAATTATAAGTGTTTGAGAAAAACTAAATTATTAAAAAAACATGACTTTTTCAATTTTACAAAGTGATTCAAGAAGTGTGTGTTTGTGTGTGTGTGTGTGTGTGTGTGTGTGTTTGTGTGTGTGTGTGAGATGGGAAATATGTCATATTATAGAAACCAATCTAACTGACATTTAACTCAGTGGTCCCTAGATATTTTCTGCTGACATGAAATGGAAGATTGGCTTGGTACCCAGCTTGAAGGTCATGTTGTTCTACAAATTGAACTTCAAATAATTTCATTATGAGAGTAATGCAATCTGTTCTGTTATGTACTATAAATGTGATGCATAGTTAGTTTTCAATGCTTCTGCATAAATAGTTTAAAAGATAATGTTAAAAATTATAATGGACAGACTGGCCTTTTATGCAACCAGGAAATCACTTTTTGGTGGGCTTTTAATAACAATAAATTTGTCATGAGTTGACACTTGTACTATTATTTCCTCTAGGTGTAAAAAAAACAAAACAACCCCAAAATTTTTATACCAAATAGCCATAGCCATGATTTGTTTTTTTTTTTAAAGAATAAGAAAATCTTGTATTGTTATCTAAATAAAAGAATGGTGTGTCATTGAATATATCACATTCTTTTACTAAAGCATTTCTTTCAGTCAACAGTAAATGAATAGTCTTTCAATGCCAAAGCCGCTTCTATAATGGCCAACACAGGGAGCCTACAGGTATTCTTTGGAAAACAGATTTTCAGTCTCACCTATGTTTCTGTAAGATTCTTTTACTCTGACAGTAAGGAGATTTTGAGAAATATTTTGTTAGGTAATTTTTTTTGATGTGGAAAATTGGTTGATTCACAAAGTTGTTTATTTACTAAAATGTGTTTCAAGTCAAGTTTTTAAACTCTATCATTATATTTCATGACATGTTTATGTAGTATGAGGCAAGCGGGCCTAATTCCTGGCACCCGGCTAGCTTAAACCCCAAAATAATTACACAGAAACTGTATTCATTTAAACATTGCCTGGCCCATTAGTTTTAGCCTCTTATTGGCTAACTCACATCTTGATTTAACCCATTTTTAATAATCTGTATAGCACCACAAGGTCATGGCTTCCCGGGAAAGATTACTAACCAGCGTCAGTCTGACAGGAGTTTCATGGCATCTGTCACACTGCCCTTTTTTCTCCCAGCATTCTGTTCTATCTACTCCACCTACCTGATTTCTGCCCTATCAAAAGGCCAAGGCAGTTTCTTTATTAACCAATGAAAGTGACACAAATAAAGAAGAACCTCCTACACCATGTTTAAGTATAATATAATAGGTGTATTTACTTTATTGTGAAAGTCTAACCACTACATATTTTTGAACTTTCTCCAAATTTTATCATCATAAGCAGAAACCCTATCTACTAAGTTATAATTTCCTTCTCTCCCTCACTCTGGCTCATTTCCTAACAATTTTTAATGTTAATATTAAAAATAGGAGTGATTTCAATAGGATTTAAATGCGCTGAAGTATGTAATGGATATTTCCCCAGTATTTCAGTAATATACTGGTATAGTCTGGCTAAAGTAAGACAGGTAATTGTCAAGTGGAGCTGAAGAACTGGTTCAATTGGTAACGGCACTTGCTTCCCAGCCTGACAACCTGAGTTGGCTATTCATGTCCTACACAGGAGATAGAGAATTATTTTCACAAATTTTCTTCTTACCCACATGCATGTCACTGTGCTATGATATGAACATACACACACACACACACACACACTCACACATACACATTCATACAAATTAATAGTTTTAAAAAGCTAAAATTAAATGAGCATATATGAAAGAGAAAAGCAGTTCATTTTCTATATGGTAAATCAAACAAATTATGTCATGTCTTAGAGAATGAAAGAATTTATATAAGATTATATTGTGGCTGGAGAGATGGTTTAACAGTGAAGAACATTGGTTGTTCTTTCAGAAGGCTTGGGTTAGATTGCCAGCATCTACATGGTAACTCACAACAGTCTTGGCACTCCAGATCCAGGAAATCCAATGACATCTTCCAGCCTCTGTGGGCACCAGGCTGGCATGTGATACACTTACACAGACATGAAGAATACTCATACCCATATTGTTTTTCGTGTAATGTTTATAAATTTCTAGTTTTAAACTATAGTGCAGCCTGACTGGTGGTCCCTCTACATATGAAAGGAGACCAAAAATATTTTGGAGCTAACTGCTTATTCTAAGATATCTGATGTTGGTGAAGTAATGTATTTTTGTCAAATACATAAATAAATTGCATTAATTTTAAATGAAATAGTCATAGTTGTTCTCTGAGTAAATGTGCTTTTCTCATTTAGTATATCTAATCAGTATTTCAACTTCCTATTTTCTAGGATTTTTAGAAATATTTTAATTTATATCATTCTCTTTCACTTTCTAACCTGCTGACTTTAATCCGGACCCACTGTGTGACTACGGATTTAGAACTGAAACCTGGTGGACTCATCAATGAGCCCACCCATTACCTACACCTAATTCATGACTGGATATTAACAGGGTTGTTCTGGTGTCGCCCTATTATAAACAACCACACATGCTTTGAGACCTTAAATTATAATGGATACTTCTACAGAAGAGGTAGAGATGATGTTGGTTGAAGTAGTATAAGAGAGCAAAGTGAGTGAGAGTAAACAAAATGCCCTATGTACATGCATGCAATTGTCAAAGAACAAATTTTATTAATAAAGAAGTCATATTAAATTTCTGTAAGCAGTTACTTAATCATATCAATTGTAAGAGAGGTCTTTAATTTTAAGGTAGGAAAATTTTGCATTTAGTATTAGGAATGATGACATAGGGTACATAGAAATGCTGGCCTAGAAACAGAGACATTTTCATTTCAATTTTAAAAGTGTAAACTAGGGTGGAAGGTACACACAAGAATAATAAACTTGCCTAGTACAGCTACCAAGTAGCTGATCCTTTATTGAGATTATGAAATTCTTCTTTGCATTGATATGACAAATAGACAAATAAAAGACTGATAAACAAGATTATTTTTTCTCACATAGTGATAGAAAATGTCTATTCAGAGAAATATACCAAAGATCTGATCACAAAAAAGGTTTTACCATATGAACAAACAATTGCAGTTTGGATTTTTTTATTATTTATTTATTATGTATACAATATTCTTTCTGTGTGTATGCCTACAGGCCAGAAGAGGGCACCAGATCCCATTAAAGATGGTTGTGAGCCACCATGTGGTTGCTGGGAATTGAACTCAGGACCTTTGGAAGAGCAGACAATGCTCTTAACCTCTGAGCCATCTCTCCAGCTCCCCCTTTTTTTTTTACAATTGCAGTTTGATGTACACACATGAGAACTGCAAACATATTTTCTCACAAAAAATTTACACATGGAGTATCACAACAGAACTTTTTATATGCAAACAGCAGAAGAGTCAAATATGTCCTCCAACTGATGAGTAAACAAAATATGATTTATTGCTATAACTGAATATTTTATTGTCATAAAATTAAGTATTATTAAATTCTGTGGTAAATATGAAGCAAGATAACATTTGTATAATATATCTAGAATATCCAGAATCATATAGACAAAAGTAGGCTAATGGTTTTTAAATGTTTGGTGGGAAATTTTAGCTGACTAATGAGCAAGTATAAAGTATCTCATGGAATGGTGAAATTATTTTAAAATAGGATACTGCTGTTAGCTCCACAATACTGTGAACAGACTCCCCAATATATGCATAAACAGTAAAATGTTATAGTTACTTGAAGATTATTTCAATAGAAATATTTTAAAATAAAAAAATAGTAATCAAAAATAAAGAATAAATTGTCAGCTGTAAAGGAATCAAAACAAAACAGAAACACCAATTTAGAAATCATGAAAACAAAAATAGTACAAATAGCAAAGAGAATATTATCAAAGTAAATTATACATATGTGAAGAAATTATACATTTATTCATGTATATATAAAAATAATAAAAGTTCTTCTTTTAGATAATAAATAGATACTAAAATATAAATTTTACAAGCTCATTTATGCATTGGATACATATATAGGAGAAACCAACTAGACAGACTTGATTGCACAATTTTGTTATTGAACTTTGAAAGACATACGAAGTGATTTGGTTAAGTATATGAGAGGTTGTCCTCTAAAATATGTAGAAATAATGAAAAATTCAAACAGATATGGGCACATTTTAAATATTTGTCAAATAAATAATCAGCAGATAATTAATGAGTGTTAAATTCAATAACTAGTTCAGAGGAGAGTCAAAGAATATAAACAGCAGTATTGGTTAGAACTATGAAATGGAAGCATGATTAGTAATTTTCTTTGAGTAGAAGGTGCATGTGAGACTACTGGAGGTTCCTGCATGCTAGGTGAACTAGAGTTGTTTTATACAGGACTGTAAAAGTGTTTTGAGGTAATGTAAAACTAGTCTTGTCCATAACTGGAGGTTGCATCCTACAGACAAAAGCTTGCCATTAATACAAAAACTTTGCCAACTGGTGAAAATTAAGTAGAAAGTTACATTTCCCTGAAAATTGGCCGTATATTTACTAAGATGAGCAGTTTCTTAATGTGCGAAACACAAGGCTCTCGTGGGAACCAATGACATCACAAAATGTAAGGTCACAAAGGCCTCTCCTAATGTATGAGGAGCAAGATAGACACATGAGTGGTTATGAAGGCTGGTGGTTTTGAGAGATCCAAACCAGAAGAGAGGTCGAGCTGAGGTATTTCCATCAAAACTGAACCATGGCAAGGAAAAGGCGAAGACAACACTGGTCCACCAGAGCCGAACTTCTATTTCCTGTTAGCTGAGTGGAGCGCTATCTTCGAGAAGGAAACTATTCCCAGTGCCTGAGCTCTTATACTCCCATGGTCCTCGCTGGTGTGCTCCAGTACCTAACATCCAACATCCTTGAGCTGGCTGTCAATGAAGCCCACATCGACAGCAAGAAGCGCATCACCCCTGAGCACTTGAATTGGGTGATAGAGAAAATCAGCTGGCTCAGTCAACTCTTCAAAGAGGTTACCAAATCTGTGTCTTATTTGCCAGACCCTAATGAGGACTGATGACGCTTGGGCCTCAGAGGATGTGGGTTCTGCCCCTTCAGCCTCTACCAGCCCCAGTGTTCTCATAGCTGGGGGAACTAATCAGTCATGCTATTAAAGCATATAAACAGGTCAGGAGTTTTGATGCTTTTAAATTCATCATTTTGAAATAGAGTTGTTCTGAGGTACCTAGAATGGGACAGAGGATGCAAGAATGGAAGCTGCCTGTAGTCAGTATGGGATATTTTAACTGTGATTTCCAGAGGAATGTTTCTAGATGGAGATGGTGTGCACAGTGGCCCCATTAGAAGGAGGTGACCCCATGGAGGACTGGGAAACCATGCTAGTGTGTTGGGAGCATGGAAGGCTTTGGGAGGATAAGAAATTGTCTCGGACCTCCCTGGTATAGAGTTAACTCAAGAGAAGTGACTGAAGACACGGACTGTGGTAGGGAAGACTTTATTCTTGGAAGAGAAGTTCTCAGGACAGCAGGTGAAGGAAATATTGTGAAGGTGTCCAAGTGGCTTCTTCATGTGTATGGGGTATAAGAAACCTCTCTTTGATTTGCCAAATATAAGCTGGCTTGTAGATTATGAACTGCTGCTTCTCACAGCACACCACTCAGCAGAAGCCGTAAACAACTTCATCTGTTTCATTCCTTGTTTTTACATACTTAGGCTGTTTCCCAAAGTGACGTTGAACATGATGAACTGTGCACTGGGTCTAGTGGTTATGATATCCACCTTTTGTGGTCTCTTAGGAGAGTACAAATGAGTGTTATGAAGAATACAGAGGGAAGCAGAGATGAGCACATCAGACAGGCTACACTCTGCTCGACTCTCTGTCTCTTTACCATGATGATTCCCTCTCTCTACTTTAGTAGAGAGTCAAAGGAGTGTCCCAAGAAGGAGAAAAGTAGTGTCCACATATGGAACACATCCTTACTCAAACCTAGGAAACATTTCCCTGCAACATAATGCACACTGAACCTTCAGTTTACAGGAACCTCTGTGTCTAGATGTCTACCACAAATATTTATGGATCATTATAGAGCAAGGAAGTACTTTTTAATAAACTCTCATCCTCCCTGCTATTGGAATAGCAAGCAGGTCTCTCTTTACAAATCATAAATATACGATAATTCCTGCCTGATCTGATGGTAAGGACTTACTTGCCTCTTCTTTTCCTTTTATTAAATAAGCCCTATGTCCAAGGCCTGGGTTTCTCTCCTCTTTAGTAAATAAGCCCTACATCCAAGGCCTGGTTTCTCTTCACATAGTGGCCTTCAGTGACAATTGGGTATCTTTGTAATGGGCAGTGCCAGGGAATTACTCAAATTCAACCTTTGACAATAGGCTAAATAGCTATCTGTTGTTTAAAAGTTGTTTCTTATGGATATGACTTATCATAGCCCAAACCTAGCACTTTTCCCTGGAGATAAAAGGAAAGGAAATCCTGGTACATCAGATAAATAAGGTGAGCAGCACAGTGTGGTCTGCAGAACAGAGGATATTGCTGATAAAGAGGGCTACTATAAAGAGACAGGTATCTTGGATCCCTTCAGATTCTTTTTCCTGTCTGAGATGGAATTTAGAGGTTGTGAGATGGAATTTAGAGGTTGTACTTGACTAAGTTCTAGTTGGCAAACCTTTGTTGAGTCAGCAGTGATGCTTCTCTCCCTTTATACATGTACTCATCAGTGCTTAGAAATTTCACAGGAAACAAAAGAGCCATGAGCAACATAGCAAAAGTCTGATCCATCACCCTGTCAATGAACCTTCTACGAATGCAAGGAGTCCCTTTGTGGAACAAATGAGGCAGTATGAACCCTTAAGTATGAACACTGAGGAAAGCATAAGAATACTCAAGAGCGGGCTTTCTGTAACCTTCTGAGATGAAAGAAAGGAGTGTTATGAAGAAGGATGTCTATTGCTTGGGTCCTAAAGAAGGACCCATTGTCATCCCGTGCCCTATCGAGGGAAGGTAACCTGTAATATGCCTGGGCACAAAAAAGAATGCCAATCAGGTGTGTGATCAAAATACCCTCCAGGATCTGAAATGGGCCAATGTGGCAGAAAATATCAGTTGTAAGAATATGTGACCTCAAGAGTCAAACACCAGGAACTCACTGTGCAACAATGACTTAGTATTGGCATGAACACAAGGTAGACTAACCTCACACTAAAAGCCTCCCTTGACAGCAGAGATTTTACAAAGCTCAAGTGCTCCCTTCCCAAAATATGTGACCAATCTAGTAGGATGTAATTGAAGGGAGATGGACAGTCTGATCCTTTAGCAAAGGAATTTGTTACCCTAAAAGTGAGATTCTAAAGAGAGGCTATTCTAAACTCAGATATACTATTTCTTTGTGCAAAATCAGAGTGACAGCTCACATACGTAATCTGCATAACATACATGTTTTCTTAACAGGAAATTGTTAGTTGATGATAATTAAAAATCTTTTTTTCCTGAGTGTCTGAATTATTTCCCCTCTGGAAATGTTAAAATATATGGTTATGATCATCTGGAAATGACAAGGGGCTGTTCCATTAGCACAAACATCCCTTGTTTGATACACTCTTCCTCCCTTAATATTAAGGTTGGTTCCACTTTGTCCATGTACTGTCAATGAGAGTGTGCTATAGATGAAGAATAACAAGCAATTCTTGGGATGACCCTAGTCCAAAAATCCATCTTATGAGAACCAGAACATGAAATTTGATTTTGTTCTTTTAGGCATATTGATATATCTAAGTATGGCAGTGACCAAGGTCTCTGTTTTACTGTTTCTTGTCAGAATCTTTTACAGAAAGTTAAAAATTAGCTTCATTTCATAATATGTATTTTATAATAATATAGGAGGATAAATGTCTAAATTTCTATTAAAGAAGAATTTACTAAGATAAAGCAATAAGAGGAGACAGGTTAGGTAATACAGTTACATATCTGAGTTCTACAATATAGGATGGAAGGAATCCACGAGTTCACCTGTGCAAGAAGTCTTCTTGATGTGAAACATCAAAATAGTAAACTTAGAGAAAGGGAAAATGAGTTCTGTCTCTAAGTGTTGTTTACTTGGGGTTCTATGTCTAAATTTATGTGGTTAGAAAATTTTCAAAAGCCCACTAGAAGTATGTAGTTGTCAGGTTTAATCTTTTCCTAAGAAAACTTCCATCGAATGAAAGAATGTGTGATGGGAATAAAAGAACTTTTCATCATATATACTTTATAACTGAGGCTAGCAAGGTCCAGAGATGGTAATCAGGTCTCTCAAGACTATAATGTGAAGCAACATAGCCACAGTGAGGATCCAGCCCACATGCATGATGTTTAGGCTCTTTCCTCCAGTCTGCCCTGAGAGAAACACTGTGAAATAAAGGCCCTTGTGATGGTCTCCCCTCTAAACATGAAGCTCAAACCTTCACTGTGAACCTGTTAGGGAATCTTGGATTTTAAGAAAGCAGCTTCAAGAACTGATTCCTTATATGTTTTTTATTTATTTTACAGCCCAACTGTCATTTCCCTTCCCCCTGTCATCCTATTCCCTGACTCTCACCACTTCCTCTGTGCCCTCCCCCATTTACTCCTCCTCTGTCTCCTTTTGGAAAGAGGCAGGCCTCCCATGGGAGTCAACGAAGCATTGCTCATCAAAATGACACTGGACCAAGCTCCTCACCTTGCATCAAGGGTGAGCAAGGCAACCCAGCATGGGGAATAGGTTATCAAAAGACAGTTCAAGCACCAGCAACAGGCCCTGATCTCATTGCTAGGAGCCCCACAAACAAACCAGGTGACACAACTCCCACACATGAAGTGGGCATAGGTTGATCCCATGAAGGGTCCCTAGCTGTTGATCCAGAGTTGGTGATCTCCCAAGAGCTCAGGACAGCTGTCACTGTGGGTTCCTACCCCTGTCATGACATTGTCTCCTCTGGTTCATAAAATTCCTCCTCCCTCACTTCAACAGGACTCCTGGAGCTTGGCCCAGTGTTTGACTGTGGATTTCTGGATCTACTTCCATCTGCCAATAGATAAGGTCTCTCTGATGACAATTACAGTAGTCATCAATCTAATAAGAGGAGATGGCCAGTTGAGGCACCCTCTCCACTATTTCTAGGAATCTCATTGGGCTTATTCTTGTGGGTTCCAACAAGTTTCCCTAGAACCAGGCTTCTCCCTAACCTGGATGCCCTGCACCATCAAGAAATCTCATTTATTAATCACCCCCTCCTGCCAACCTGCCCAATCAGATCCTACATGTTCCCATCACCCACTCCCATCCCCACCCATAGTTTCCCCCAGAGATCTCTTCTGTTTCTTCTTCTCAATTTTCTGAGAAGCTGCCACATCTATTTCCAAAGGGGCTGTACAACTTGCATTCCACCAACAGGGAAGGAGTGTTCCCCTTACTTTACATAGTCTCCAGCATCAGGTGTCATTAATGTTTTTGATCTTAGCCATTCTGACATGTTTAAGATGGTATATAACAAAGTTTCTCTCACACCTGCAAGTTCCTGAATAAACACTCAGAGGCTTATATTAATTATAAAAGTTTGGCTAGCTAATGGTGCAGGATTATTGCTAACTAGCTCCTACTTTTAAATTAACCCATTTCTTTTTTAAGATTTTTTGTTGTTTATTATGTATACAATGTTTTGCCTGCGTGTTTTTCTGCACACTGGAAAAGGGTACTAGATCTTATTACATATGGTTGTGAGCCACCATGTGGTTGCTGGGAATTGAACTCAGGACCTCTAGAAGAACAGTCAGGGCTCTTAACCCTCTGAGCCATCTCTCCAGTCCCAAATTATCCCATTTCTATTTTTTATTCATTTATTTTATTTTTTACCAAGAGGCTCATGACTTGTTACCTCACATCTTGCTTCCCTGGCAGCTGCTGGCTCTGCCTACATTCTCCCTGTATTCTGTTTGGATTTTCCACCTAGCTATATTCTAGCTTACCATAGGTAAAACTAGCTTTCTTCATCAACCAATAATAGCAAAACATATGCACAGAATACAGAAGGACATCCTACACCAATGATATCTCAGAGACATTTTGATTTTCATTTCCCTGATGACTAAAAGATGTTGAAAAATTCTTTAAGTGTATCTGGGCGATTTGAGATTCTTCTTCTGGGAATTCTCTCTTTAGATCAGCATACCATTTTTAATAGGATTATTTGGTATTTTGATGTCTAGTTCCTTGAGTTCTTTATGTATTTTGGCAATTAGCCATTTGTCAAATGTGGGGATGGTGAAGATCTTTCCCATTATGTAGCCTGCTGTTTCGTCTTATTGACAGTGTCCTTTGCATTACAGAATCTTTTCAGTTTCTTGAAGTCCTATTTAATAGTTGTCGATCTCAATGTCTGTGCTGCTGGTATTCTATTCAGGAAATTGTTTCCTGTGCCAGAGTTTTCAAGACTACTTCTAACTTTCTTTTCTATCAAGGTCAATATAATTTGATTTATGTTGTGGTTTTTGATCCACTGAAATTCGAATATTGCTCAGGGTGACAGCTATGGATATTTTTGCATTCCTTTGCACACTGACATCCAGTTATGCCAGCACTATTTTTGAAGATGCTTTCTTTTTTCCACTTTATAATTTCAGGTTCTTTTTAAAAAACAAAATAGATGTTTAAAAGTGTGTGGGTTAATATAAAAGTTTTAGATTTCATTCCAATGATTGACCTGTTTAATTTAGACCAATAACATGTTGTTCATATTACTATAGCTCTATAATAGAGTTTGAAATCAGGGATGATAATACATGTGGAAGTTTCTGTATTATAGAGGATTATTTTGGCTTTCCTACATTTTTCATTTTTTCCATATGAAATTAAGTATTGTTCTTCCAATGTCTGTGAAGAATTATGTTGAAATTTTTATGGGGATTGCATTGAATCTGTAGATTACTTTTGATAGGAGTTCCAATTTTTACTATGTAATTTTATTTTACCGATCCGTGAGCATGAGAGATTGTTCCATTTTGTGATATTTTCTCCAATTTCTCTCTACAAAGATTTGAACTTCTTGTCACATGAATCTTTTACTTGTTTGGTTAGAATTACCCCAAGATATTTAATGTTATTTGTGACTTTTGTAAAGGGTGTTGTTTCCCTGATTTCTTTCTCAGACCATTTATCACTTGTAAATAGGATGGTGATTGATTTTTTTTTAGTTAATCTTGTACCCAGACACATTATTGAAGGTGTTTATTAGTTGTTGGAGTTCCCTGAGAGCAATTTTGGGTCACTTATGTATCCAATCATGTCATCTGCAAATAGCAAAAGTTTGATTTTTTTTCTATTCCAATTTGTATCTTCTTGATCTCTTTTTGTTGTCTTATTGCTCTAGCTAGAGTTTTGGTGACTATATTGATTAGATATGGAGAGAGTGGACAGGTTATCTTGTTCATTGATTTGAGTGGAATCATTTTGAATTTCTTTCCATTTAATCTGTCATTTTTTGTTGGCTTGCTGTGTATTGTTTTACTATGTTTAGATATGTTCCTTTTACTCCTGATCGCTTTAAGACTTTCATCACAAAGAGGTGTTGAATTTTGTCAAATAATTTTCAGCATCTAATGAAATGATCATGTGGGTTTTTCATTCAGTTTGTTTATTGGATGGATTACATTGACAGAATTTCATATGTTTAACCATCCCTGCATCTCTGTGATAAAGCCTATTTGATTGTTGTGGATGATTTTTGTATGTGTTCTTGGATTTGGTTTAGCAGTATTTTATTGAGTATTTTCCCATCAATTGACATGAAAGAAATTGGTTTGCAATTATCTTTCTTTGTTGCAGCATTGTGTAGTTTGCTTATCAGGGTAACTGTAGGCTCAGAAAAAATAATTTGGCTATGTTTCTTTCTTTTTATTATGTGGAACAATTTGAGGAGTATTGGTGTCAGTCTTGTTTTGAAAGTCTGGTAGAATTCTATGCAGAAATATATGGCCCTGGGCTTCTTTTGGTTGGGAGACTTTTAATGACTACTTCTATTTCCCTAGGGGTTATAAGTCTATTTAAATTGTCTTTATGGTCTTGATTTAATTTTTGTATGTGGTACCTATCAAGAAAATTGTCCATTTCTTTTCAATTTTCCATTTCTGTGTATGAACAAATGATTCTCTGGCTTTCCTCTATTGTATGTTCCCCTTTTCATGTCTGATTTTGTTAATTTGGAAATTCTCTCTCTGGATACAGGTTTCTCTATCTTGTTGATTTTCTCAAAGAAATAACTCTTTGTTTCATGAGTCTTTGTATTGTTCTCTTTGTTTTTATTTTATTGATTTCAACCCTGATTTCGATTATTTACTTTCATCTACTCCTCCTGGGTGAGTTTGCTTCTTTTTGATCTAGAGCTTTCAGGTGTGATGTTAAGTGGCTAGTGCAAGATTTCTCTAGCTTCTATACATGGGCACTTAGTGCTAAGAAGTTTCCTCTTAGCACTGCATTCATACTGTCCCATAAGTTTGTGTATATTGTACATTCATATTCACTGAATTCTATCTGGTCTTTAATTTCTTTATTTCTTTCTTAGTGGTGATTCAGTTGAGAGTTGTTCAGCTATCATGTATTCATATGCTTTCTGTAGTTTGTGTTGTTATTGAACTCTAAATTTAACCCATGGTGATCTGATAAGATACAAGTTATTATTTTAATATTTGGTATCTGTTGAGGTTTCCTTTGTGACCAAATATGTGGTTAATGTTAGAGAATGCTCCTTGAGGTTCTGAGACCAAGGTATATTCTTTTGGGTTTGGGTGAATTGCTATGTAGATGTCAATACATCCATTTGAGTCATAACATCTGTTCGTTTCCTTATTTCTCTGTTTAGTTTCTGTCTGGCTGACATGACCATTTATAAGAGTGGGGTGGTATTGAAATTTCCCGCAATTAATGAAGAGGGTTTATTTTTTTATCCACATTAAATTTTTTATTATTGCATTATAAATAGTACCATTCCAAATTTCCACCTCCTCCGCTCCTCCCATCTCCCTCCTGCTTCCCCACTCCCCCTCCCCTTTTCCCCTCCAGTCCTAAGAGAGGGCAGGTTACCCTGCCCTGTGGGAAGCCCAAGGCCCTCTCCCCTCCATCCAGGCCCAGGAAGGTGTGAATCCAAACTGACCAGGATCCCAAAAAGCCAGTACATGCAGCAGAATCAAATCCCAGTGCCATCATCATTGGCCTCTCAGTCAGTCCCCATTGTCAGTCACATTCAGAGAGTCTGTTTCGATCACATGCTCCTTCAGTCCCAGTCCAGCTGGCCTTGGTGAGCTCCCACTAGATCAGGCACACCATCTCAATGGGTGGACGAATCCCTTGCGGTTCTGACTTCTGTGTTCATCTTCTCCCTCCTTCTGCTCTTCAACTGGGCCTTGGGAGCTCAGTCCAGTGTTCCAACATGGGTCTCTGTCTCTATCTCCATCCGTAGCTGGATGAAGATTCTTCTGCTCTTCGACTGGACCTTGGGAGCTCAATCCGTTGCTCTGGTGTGAATGTGGGTCTCTGTCTCTATCTCCATCCATCGGACGAAATTTCTATGGATGTGATCAAGATATTCATCAGTGTGACTATGGGACAATGATAGTTCCTGCACCCTCTCCTCTGCTGCCCAAGGACCTAGCTGGGGACATCCCTGTGGACACCTGGGATCTCCTCTAGAGCCAAGTATCTTGCCAGTCCTAAAATGACTCCAATAATGTAGATATCTTATTCCC
>PVIU01013366.1:0-56259 GCA_004026605.1 Ondatra zibethicus | reverse complement strand
ATTCTACCTTCTAAAGATCCCACAGTTCACCAATGATGTAATTCCTCCACTATGATTCTACCTTCTAAAGATCCCACAGTTCACCAATGACGCAATTCCTCCAGCATAATTCTACCTTCTAAAGATCCCACAGTTCACCAATGATGTAATTCCTCCACTATGATTCTACCTTCTAAAGATCCCACAGTTCACCAATGACGTAATTCCTCCAGCATGATTCTACCTTCTAAAGATCCCACAGTTCACCAATAATGTAATTCCTCCAGTGGTGTAGGAGGTTCTTCTGTCTATGTGTTGCTTTCATTGGTTGAATAAAAAAACTGCCTTGGCCTTTTGATAGGGCAGCACTTAGGTAGGTGGAATAGACAGAACTGAATTCTGGGAGAAAGAAGGAGAGAGAGAGAGTCACCATGGAGATGCCATGAAGCTCCTGCCTAAGACTGACACTGATTAGAATCTTTCCTGGTAAGCCACGACCTCGTGGTGTTACACAGATTGGTAGAAATGGATTAGATCAGGATGTGAGAGTTGTCCAAGAAGAGGCTAGATATAATGGGCCAGGCAGTAATTTAATTAATACAGTTTCTTTGTGATTATTTCGGGTGTAAGCTAGCAGGGAGGCTGGGACCAAAAGCAGGCTCTCTCTCCTTCAATACTCCAGCATCACTCTACCTTCTAAAGATCCCACAGTTCACCAATGACATACTTCCTTCAGCATGATTCTACCTTCTAAAGATCCCACAGTTCACCAATGACGTAATTCCTCCACTATGATTCTACCTTCTAAAGATCCCACAGTTGACCAATGATGTAATTCCTCCACTATGATTCTACCTTCTAAAGATCCCACAGTTGACCAATGATGTAATTCCTCCACTATGATTCTACCTTCTAAAGATCCCACAGTTCACCAATGACGTAATTCCTCCAGCATGATTCTACCTTCTAAAGATCCCACAGTTCACCAATGACGTAATTCCTCCACTATGATTCCACCTTCTAAAGATCCCACAGTTCACCAATGACGTAATTCCTCCAGCATGATTCTACCTTCTAAAGATCCCACAGTTCACCAATGACATAATTCCTCCACTATGATTCTACCTTCTAAAGATCCCATAGCCTTCTCAAACCACTCACCTAGCTGGGGATCGAATATTCAAACACGAGTCAACATGGGGGGGCACTTTCTATTCAAATCACAATCCCTGTGTTCTGGGAGATGACCAGCATGTCTGTTTCCCACTTCAGTCCTTCCCACCAGCCACCCACTTGTTTCCCACTTAAACACAGATGTCTTTGGCTCTCAGTAGAAGAGAGCATCCTTGTAGCCACCAGGACCTGCCAGGACGCAGCAGGTCTGGTTAAACCGTAGAATAAAACAATGGGAATTTTACTCACAGATGGAAAAGGAAAGCATTGGGTTCACTCTGAGCTCCTACCTGGCCTGGCCTGACAGTGGGGGGTAGGGTGGCATTTTTTGGACTTTGCTGGGTTGAAGTTTTCTCACCCAGTCTTGGGGAAGGAAGGGTGGCAGTTGTGGGGACCTTTACAGATATAATTAGTCTTACCAACTTCTTATAAGATCAAGGAGCTATGGGGCCTTGGGAAACCAACAGTGGCAGATACCTACATGGCATAAGGAATTTTGAAATTAGTGTCATGAAAATTGAATCACACAGTTTATAAATCTAGATGATATATAGAAGCAGGCATTTATTCTGAAAAAAAAGTTGCATGAATGCCTTCAGTCTGTCTTGCTGTGAACGCTCTGTTCTTTCCTAGTCTAAAATAAGAAACAACAAACCAAAAACAAAAGTCCAAAATCTATTAGTGATACAAGGAATAGGAAATTTTAACAAAATAGACTCAGGACCACCCAAGCTAATGGATTCCAGACCAAACAGCGGAAATGAAAAGATTACTACTAAAGCCTTACACTGGCTTTACAGGCTGAGGAGAAAGCAAAGGGTCTTCCAGCAGGGCACAGGGAAACCCTGCCTCTTTGTGCAGTATTCCTCAGGACCACACAGTGCCTGGCTTTTTGTTGCTTACCATGGCTCAGTCCCCAGATGGCAAAACTCTTTCCTCAGGCAGCCTCACAACGACCAAAACAGTCACTGTGCTCAAGCAGGAACAAGCCCACCAGGGCCTCACAGTGACTTTGGACTGTGCTGACTACAGCTTTGCATGAATGAAATCCCAGCCGAGGCTAGCGTCTCATTTCCTCCAGTCCTGCTTTCAAAGTGCCTGATGCTGGGGCTCATGTGTCATGGGACAAAGCTTCCAGGAGAGTTCTGGCTTGACGAAGCCTCAGCCCTTACTGTTGACTTGGAACTCTTACTTAGAGCCAGCTCCCCTGAATCCCAAGTCCTTGAAAGATTTGTGAACCAACATAACAGTAACTGGAGTATGGTGGATTCAAACCACTTTCCATGACCTGTGTCATCTCAGATTCTTTTATTTGTGTATATTAATTATACATAATCATGAGATCCAGTTTGTTATTTCAGTACACACAGAATGCCCTGACTGAGTACTTCAGAACTCAAAGGCATATTTATGCAACTTGGATTTTTTTTTAAATGAAAACTATGGGGCTGGTGCGGTGGCTCACGCCTTTTATCCTAGCATCCTTGAGGCACGCAGTTCTCTGCGAGTTCAAGGCCAGCCTGGTTCTACATAGTGAGCTCCAGGCAAACCAAGGCTACATAGTGAGATCCTGTCTCAAAAAAATAAATCGATAACAAAGAAGAAAGAAAGAAAAATGTATTGGGTTCTCCTTCCACAAGTATGTTTCCTGTATCTTAAACTTTCTTGGAACTAATAGAGGAGGGTAGTGAGTATCTTCATCTCTCAGACCAAATCCTCCTCCTAGCTGTGGGGCAGAACCTGAGCCCAGCCATCTCAGATGTCGTGATTGGTTACTGTTCTCTCCTCTCCATGCTTCTCCTTTCATCTCTCTCTCTCTCTCTCTCTCTCTCTCTCTCTCTCTCTCTCTCTCTCTCTCTCTCTCACACACACACACACACACACACACCATGCACACACATACATACACACACACGCACAGAGAGAGAGAGCCCAATTCCTCACTACACAAGGCTTAAGGTCACAGATTTCCACCACAAGGCCCAGAATTCCATCACAGCCCCTTAGGGCCGACTAGTACTCATCTTCTTCTCCCCTTTTCAGATTTAAAGTGCTCCTTTCCATTGTATTTCTGGTGAGTTTATTAACAGCACTCCAGTACTTGAGGCCACACAGCTCATCCCTTTTCTGGTCTGCTTTCATTACCTGTTGGCGAACTGGCGGAAAGTCATCTAGACAGGACAGTGTGTGTCTTGGTTTTCTTTCTGCTGCTGTGATTAAAATATCTCGACAAAGCAGCTTAGGGGAGAAAGGGTGTGTTGTAGTTTACAGTCTCAGGCTACAGTCTGTCATCACGGGGAAGTCACAGCCGTTACATCCATAGTCAAGAAGCGAAGAAGGACAAATTAATGCCCACATGCGGCTTGTGTTCAGCTCACCCTCTCTGCGCTTCCAGAATGCATGAGCTCCTGCATAGGGAATGGTGCCACCCACAGTGGGCTGAGTCTTCTCACTGCTATAAAATCAAGATAATCCCCATAAAGATGCCCACAGACCAACTAGATCTAAACAATTCCCCATTAAAATTCTCTACCCAGGTGATTCTAGATTGCATCAAGTTGATAATAAAACTACATCACAATGACTTTTCATTTAGCCACTACCTCCCAGGTCCTCTGAGCAACCTTGTCCATGATAGTAAACTTAGTTTGTTTCAGTTCAAACCTAGATAATTTCAAAACCACTGAGACTATGGGTATGGTGGAAAAATCGTCAGCAGTGATGTCTCATGGAAACTTATTTGGGGGTCTCCAACACTGAGAAAATTGGTACCATCAATTGACAGCTGGTAACTGGCCTTTGTAGACTCTGAGAAGCGCATTAGTGTCAAAGTCTAATTTTCATGAGGTGAAAAATGTGAGTGTTGAGGCTAGGAAGAAAGCTCAGTCGGTGAAGTGCTTGCTCTGTAAACATGGAGACCTGAGTTCAGATCCCCAGTTCCCATTTAAGAAGCAGAGTGTTCTGGTAAGGGACCATAATCCCAGTCCTGAGGAGGTAGAGATAGGGGTTGAAACTGGTGAGTTTCAGGTTCAGTGAAAGACAGTCTCAAAAATATAAGGCAGAGAAGCAGTTAAGGAAGACACCCAAGGTCAACCTCTGGCATGCTCACACATACGTATGCATACCTGCACTAAAAAATGTAATACGCACACACACACATACACACACACAATGTGAGAGTCATATGAAACCAAATAAAGCACACACATCTTATTAATGAAAGACCAGTAGGGTGGTCAAACTGTGGAATAACACAACAGAAACAGGTACATTTGTATTCAGTGAAATGAACAACATTGGCATTAAAATCAAGTAAAACACACAATTGGTTAATGCAGGCCAGCAAGATGGCTAAGTAGATAAAGGTGTTTGCCGTACCGCTTGACTACCAGACTCTAACCCCAGGAACTCACATGGTGGAAATATAGAACTGACTCTTACAAGTTGTACCTTGGCCTGCATACACAGTCCCACTCCAAATACATAAATAGATGTAATAAAAGTGATTAATTGGCTAACAATACTCAGAGCAATGCAATTTACACATTGGGGTTATACTCTTTATCAAGCAGTGATTCTTATCTCTTAGTGTGTGGTGGTTTGAATGAAAATGACCCCCATAGGCTCATACATTTGAATACTTGGTCCCCAGCTGGTGGAACTATCTTGGAAGGATTGAGAGGCGTGGCTTTGTTGGAGGAGTGGCACTGGGGAGTAGGCTTTGTGTAGGGCCCAGGTCTGATCCCTGCTCCTGGGGTTACTTGAGGACAGTTTCTGGTCATCCAGATAAAACATCTTGTTTGTTCCTGTGCTCCCTCTGCCCCGCCTGGTGAGTAGCTACAGGGCATTGTTTACTGCCCCCGGGCAGGTGGGAAATTGCCACACCCAAGATGGAGTAAAAGTCATTTTCAGGATGCTTGCCACCTCCTACTTGCAGTTGGAGCTCTCAGCTGCTCCTACCACCCTGCTTCCACTTCACCATCTTAGACAAAACCTCCGAAACTGTGAGCCCATTCAAATCCTTTCTTTTGAAGTCACCTTAGTCATGGTGTTTTGTCACAGCATCATCTGTACTGCTATCAGGGCAAAGGTCATCTGTACTGCTGTCAGGGCAAAGGTCATCTGTATTGCTATCAGGGCGAAGGTCATCTGTACTGCTATCAGGGCAAAGGTCATCTGTGTTGCTATCGGGCACCAATAATTTGCATTGTTCTAAATTTACTAAAAGTCCTTAATTTATAAAACCACAGTAAGTCATAAGTCAAATAAAAGTATGTATTGGATACTCAGAGGATTAGGTCTCCTTAAGTTGACATTATTCCACAGTGATATAGGAAGAGTATGTAACTTTTCCCCCTAGTTCTAAGCTTGGATGTGTGCACATTTGCTCATTTCTTTTACATCTTAAATCTTTTCTTTTTAAATTAATAATTATTTTTACATCCTGACCACAGTTTCCTCTCCCTCCTCTCCTCTAAATCCCTCCCCTTTTCTTTCTGCCCCCTCCCCATTCACTCCTTCTCCATTTCTGTCCAGAAAAGGGCAGGCTTCCCACGGATATCAGCAAAACATGGCAAGTCAAGTTGCAGTAAGACTAGGCACCTCCCCATGTATTAAGGCTGGACAAGGCAACCCAGTATGAGAAATAGGGTCCCAGAAGCCAGAAAAAGATTCAGAGGGAGCTCCTGATCCCATTAATAGGAGTCCCACAAGAAGATCAAGCTGTACAATTGTCATATATATGCAGAAGGCCTAGGTCAGTTACATGCAGGCTCCCTGGTTTTTGGTTTAGTCTCTGTGAGCTCCTATGAGCCCAGGTTAGTTAGGCATCATTACATTTCTTTTTCTTTTTTTGCCAGTTGTGTTTGGTTCTATCCTAGATCTATGGGCCATCCAGCTCCTGGGTCCTGGAGCTCCAGGCAGTGTCAGGGGAGGACTCATTCTTGTGGTATGGGTATCATGATAGACCAGTCATTGGCTGACCATACCCACAATCTCTGCTCCACTCTTACCCCAGTACATCCCATAGGCAGGACAGACTCTAGGTTAAAGGTTATGTGGTTGGGTTGGTGCTCCAACTGCATCATATTTCAACATCAGAAAACAATAACAGTTTGCTCTCAAATCCAATAGGCATATTAGTCATTGAAGTTTTTTGTTTTATTTTATTTTTTTTGCTGAACAGTGATTTCTATGACATAGCTTATTACTTAGAGAACAATAGAGTTAACACGTTTATGAGTTTCAAGCCTTTCCAAACACCCGTAAATATCCTTTCATTTAGAATAATGTATTCATAGGCAACTATAGTAACTTATCCTCCTAGAACAAGAATCCCACATGCACATAGGAAACTGAATGCCGCTGGTCATGTTTTCTGCAACATGCCACCCGGCAGAGCTAGTCACTTGCTAAGGTCTCCACAGTTGCACTTTCATCAGAGACACATAGACACAGAGGCCTCCCCATCCACTAACCTTGGTACATTGCTGAAGAAGAATTGAAATGTAGTTCCTTCCTCTAGGTCACAGGCATGATTGCAAGGCAGTGAAAGGGAGGAAAGTGTGCCCGTTTTCTGGGTTTTACCTTCCGCAGCACACTTTGTTGTCAGCTGCCAAATCCCAAATAACAACAAAGAGACTTCTTATTAATCATGAAAGCTCAGCCTTAGCTTAGGCTTGTCCCAATACCCCTTATATCTTAAATCAGCCCATTTATATTTGTCTACATTTTGCCTTGTGGCTTTTTTAACCTTTTTTTTCATTCTGTATGACCAACTCCCTCCATGTCTCATTGTGTCTGACATATACCTAAATTCATCTTCTTCCTTTTTCTCTGCCCAGAAGTCCCACCTACACCTCCTGCCTAGTTATTGGCCATTCAGCTCTTTATTAAACCAATCATAGTGATATGTCTTCATACAGTGTACAAATATCCCACATTTCCACCTTTTGTCTGAATAAAAAAAAGGTTTTAACTCTAACATAGTAAAACTATATATAATAAGAATTATATTTGCAATGTCCAGTCTGTCAGTATTTTAGAGAAAATATTTCATTATCTATTCTGTTTGGGTGAGTCAAAAGTTTTGTACCTAATTTATTTTCTATCACAGCTTGTATTACCAACCTAAAATGATCTTTTTAGACCTTAAAATACTTTCTTAGATAAACAACTTATACTTTCATGTCTCTCAACTTTATATACTTTATACCTCTTTTTTGAGTTGTTTTTCTGAAGTCAGCAACAAGGAAAATTGTAATTATAATTATCTCGTCTTCAACTCCATGAGAGTCCTGAGAAGAATATAATATTACCTGAGTAAACAGGAAGTATAGAGCAAACAACTTCCAAAACTAAAGAAATGGCATAAGCAACTGGTGGACTGGACTGTCACCCAAGGTTCCTCTGCAACATTGGGGCATCCATCTTCAATCCACAGGCCTAGAATATCTGACAGACTTTTCTGTGAAGCAGAAATTTTGAAGGACTGTCCTACCCTGTCTTGGCAAAGTTTGTCAATTGCCTTCTTTTGTGTCCTGATTGTCCAATTTGGACAGCATACTGTCAGCAGTCAAGGCAAGGGTGGCATCTTGCCCAGTGGCTAACTTTTGCCTCAAGAAAGCAAACTCCATATAGAGGTTCTTCAACACCCATCATCATCTCTGAAGTAGATTGGTGCTGCCAGGAGCAGATGTGTGCCACTGTCATGAAAAGCCTTATGTTATTAAAATATTTTAAATGGCATATTCTGTAGGTTTTTGAAGTATTTGAAGACCATCTATCTATTTAAAATGCATCCCGGTTTAACCTTGAAAACATATCTAACATGACTACAAGTTTGACTGTTATAGATGACTAAGTACTAACCCATGTTTCTTAATTATCCTAAATAGCTTTCAAGGACTAGAACTTTACATTATATTTTTAAATGAACTGCATAGATGCAACAATTTAAATAATAATATATATATATATACATATAGTATATCAAAAATAACTTTAAATTTTGTATCAGTATACAAAAATCCATATCATTATCCTTTGTTCACCTTTTTTCTTGACCATTACCAATAACAACTTGTACCAACCCCCATAAACAGTGACGTGTGGCAATGAGGAGGCCACTTGTTCTTCCTGGTTGCCCAGCTAGCTTACACCTGAAATAACCATATAGAAATTGTATTAATTAAATCACTGCTTGGCCCATTAGCTCTAGCCTCTTCTTGGCTAACTCTCACATCTTGATTTAACCCATTTCTCTTAATCTTTGTATCAACATGTGGCAGTGGCTTACCAGGTAAAATTCCCAGTGTCTGTCTCTGGTGGATCCATGCCATCTTTTTGACTCTGCTTTCTTTCTCTCAGCATTCCATTTAATTTTCCCCACCTACCTAAGTTCTGCCCTATCAAGGGCCCAAGCCAGTTTCTTTATTAACCAATGAAAGCAACACAAAGACACAAGGACCTCCTACACCATTTCCCCTTTTCTGTTTAAACAAAAAGGAAGGCTTTAATACAGTAAAATTACATATAACAGGTATCAAGCAAGAATTACAGTTACAATATTTATATTTACTTTATCTTTTATCATAATTAAGGAAAACTATAACCATCTATCTATTCTTCAACTTCATTAGAAACTCCAGAAGGATATAATATTACCTAAGTAAACAGGAAGTGCATTGTAAGCAACTTCCAAAACTCTAGAATTGACAGAGACAGCTCACTGCCTGGACAGTTACCCAAAGTTCTTCTGTACCATTGGGGCATCCATCTTTAGCCTACAGGCCCATAGTATCCAGCAGACTTTTTCATGAAACAGGAAATTTCAAAGACAGTTCAGTCATTTTCTTCTGTATCCTGCAGAATGTCTCGCAGACTCTTTCATGAAGCAGGAACCCTGAAGGATCATCTCACTTTTAGGCATGTTCAGTAATCTGCAGGTCCTGCATGTCCAAGCAAGAGCAATTTCTTGCCTAAATAGCTAACCAACGCCATAAAAAGGATGCCCATCTTCCTCTTGAAGTAGATTGGTGCTGCCAGGCACAGATGTGTCTCATTGTCATGAAAAGTCTTAACTTCTTAAATATTTTAAATGCCCTATTCTGAAAGCCTCTGAAAGATTTGAAGAATACCTAGATAACTGAAATATATCTTTATACATCTAGAAAATCTAACTAACATGACTACAAGCTTGACTATTATAGATGACTATCTATTAACCTGTATTTCTTAATTATACATTACATTTTTAAATGAACTACACAATCACAATACCTTAATCAAGAGCAGAAATATACATATAACAAAATTGACCTTAAATTTGTATCAATAAATCAAGATCCACACCAAAGCAAATTATTCATATCTATATCACATCCCCCTTTAAATGTAAACAAACAATTATAAACAATATTTGGGAATATGGGCATAGTTTTGTCCATACTTCTTCCTGCTGTTTGGGGGCACTGTTATTTCATGGTGTATCCTGTGTGCTAGGTTTATCTCATCAGCAGGTGGGTGAAGTAATTTTTTGAGGGTGTTCACAGTGACCTTTCAGGAGGCCTTGGTCCTTGAAACCATATTTGCCTGGAAGCGATCCACAGGTTCTCATCTTCTGTGAAAACAAAAGAAGAACCTCTTTTCCCAAGCGACATGTTTTTAGACCCAAACTCTGAAGTCAAGATACCTTTATAATATACATGCTGGTTTAGCTTAGCAGCCCATGCAATGAAATGTCTCTGTGTACTTAGCTCCTTCACAGTCAAAAAATTAAAAGAAAACACAACATACATAATCCAGACTCTCTGTAAATTTTCCATTTTTACGTGGCTTATTTTTCTTTACTCCTTTTAATCTATGACTATCTGTACTCTGTCTCTTTAAAGATTTTACCCTTTTCTTAAAGCATTAACTTTATTTTATGACTCTCTATATTCTTTTTCTTCTCTCTCCCAAGCCTACGTACATCTACCCACCACTGTGGCCCATTTAGAGGTCATTTATGTCTGAATGTGTCCTATTGTGAATCTGTAATTCTTTACCACCCAGGAACACTTCTTGACAATGCTAAGCACTTCTTAAAAACTTTAGCTGTACCATTGTTAGGAGTAATATGGTACCACCTGTTTGTCTGCCCAGTCTAAAACTTAAGTTACACTATTACTATGTCATATACAGTAGTTCCTCCTGGCTCTGCATAGTCCAGCATGGCGGAGCTGCTTGCATCTCTGAGCCACACACACTGCCCCAGTTCCAGGTACACAGCCAGTTCAAGTTGCCATCAAGCAAGCCGCATGCAGCATGCTACTCACAAACCCAACTCAAATGTACTGTAGTCGGACCTCCTGCCTGAAAGAGTCAGAGCTCATGCCAGCAGCGGCACAGAAAGCCGGCATTTTAAAACCACCAGTTACCTGCCGCAGCTGCTGGTCAGGAAAATCTATCCTAAAGGAGCTGCAGCATGCCTCCAGCAAACAGCAAAAAGCTGTGTTAAACTCTCTCTCTATTTTTTTCATCTAGAATTCCTTTTCAAACTCTCTCAGGTTTTAAGTGTATTTAGTAGACCACATTGCCATATTTCTTAATTATCCTAAATAGCTTTCAAGGACTAGAACTTTACATTATATTTTTAAATGAGCTGCATAGATGCAATAGTTTAAACAATAATAGAAATATATATATATACAATATAGCAAAATAACCTTAAATTTGCATCAATATACAAAAATCCATATCAATATCCTTTGTTCAGCTTTTTTCTTGACCATTACCAATGACAACTTGTAACCAACCCCCACAAACAGTGATGATCATCCATAACCCACTGAATGACCCCAAGCCACCCACCCCTCCTCTTGGGAATGTGGGTGACACACTCTCTAGACTGCTTCCTGTTGTCTGAGGATGATGGTGTATTTAACAGACTTTGAGAAAATTGGGATACTGGCCAAATCCTGGGAGATCTAGATGTATCTTTTGTTATCCAGTCTCTGTGTAAGTGTGGGGCTTATCTGGAGCATGGCTGGAGTCGTCTGCGAGGCTGGACCATCTCAGTTTGCAATTTCCAAGGTTTTCTGGTTGTAGAATTTTGAGGAAACTGCAACAGAGGCATTCTGAGAGGCTGGATCACCTGGGCTACTTATCTTTATTGGTGTCTGATCTTTTTTCTGAAAACACAATTTTTTTAAACATGTATATCTGTATTAACCCAGGTATGGAAGGTGTGGTGTGCACAAGTCAGCGGAAGATGATTTTTTGTTTATGTTTGAGCAGGTAAAAGGCATCTATGAACTTTATGTCTGTTCTGACTGTTTAACCAGATTGTAATATAAATCTCCATCCATGCCATATGAAAGGATGGCATATAATAATAAGTCATAAGGATTCTGTAGTCAACAAGATTTGTCATGTCTCATCTCATCTCAGAGCTGTTCCAATGCCAAGGGGTCAGCTTACACATTACCTGTCCTATAGTCTTTCTCGGCTTTTTTTCTCATTTCTGCATCCAAGATTCTCAGGAGGTCTCCCCTGACCAAATCTGATCTTTATTAATTTTGAAGAGAACCATAACTTTTTGTTTCTTGTGGATAAAAAGGCATAATTTCTCCTCCAATACAAGATATTTTCTGACTTCCATTTTGAAATTAAGACATTCTTAAAGTATATAGGCTGGTTTATAGCAGTTTCCATAATCCAATGTCTCTCAGTAGCTATTTTTTTGTACATTAGCATCTAGAAAATCCAGTGTCAATAAAACACCATACAGGATCCAGAAACCCTGTGCATTTCCCATCTTTATGTGGCTTATTCTTTTTACATTATTTTACTCATTCTTTAAAGATTCTATTATTTTTAATTTTTTTCAGTGACTATCTATACTCATTTTCTCTTCTTTCATTAGTCTCCAAGCACATTTTAAACATACTATATCTGGTCAGTGGTCTTTTCGATCTGGACCTGACTTTACTAAGTGCCTGCAGTCATGTTCTTGCATTATTCTCTGATGCATAAGTCAAACCTTAAACTGCTAAGTACCATTTGTGTGGCCTTGGCAGCTAACTCTGCCCCCTAGGTTTCCTGAGAGCCTACCCTCATGTCAGAAAAACCAGGCAGGAGCTGAGTTTACAGCTCTGGGAATTCCCTGAGTCCAAGCAGCAGACATTTTTTACCTAGCTAGCTGCTGAAGTGCTCTGCTGCACAGTAGGGTCTCTTAAAGGAACCCTACCTCTATACACTGCGAGCAGTGGGCTCCGTGCACATGCTGCATGTCGAATGCCATATGCAGCATGATTTGTTGTCAATCTCCAGCTCACAAATAATGATATGAAGACTTATTAATTATGAAATCTCAGCCTTAGCTTAGGCTTGTCCTATGAGCTCTTATAACAAATCATTTATATTAATCTACATTTTGCCTCGTGGCTTTTTGCCTTTTTTCATTCTGTAAATCTGACTCATTCCACGTCTTGTTGGCATCTGATGCAAGCCTAGATTCATCTCCTACTTCCTCTATCTCTGTCAGGAATTGCCCCCTATACCTCCTGTCTAGCTATTGGATGTTCAGCTCTTTATTAAACCAATCACAGTAATATATCTTCACACAGTGTACAAATATCCCCAGCATCTTTTCTAAGGCCTATGGTCCAGTCTGGAGCAAACACCTAGTCCTGAGACAGCAGATGATTACAGGAGTAGAACACTATGGTGGTGTCCATCACAGATGCTGCCCACGGTGCCTTTCCTCGGTCTGCTGGTTGACACAGAGGGCCTTTTCTACCAGCCTGGTCTTCTTTCCACAATGGTAAGGGGAAGATTTTCAGGTCAGGAAACATCTGTGAGAGCTGGCTGTGCTTGGAAAACCTCTCCATTGCATGGAGCCTGTGTGTCCATTTGCAGCATCCAGGCCTCTGTAGATCTGCACTTTCCAGCCCCGCTCCTGAGAATTCAGTGATTCCCCTAGGCTGAGGTTCTGTAGAAATTCTTTCTGCAGCTGTTGGGGAGGTTGATCACAGCTGGAAGAGGGCAGGGAAGGCTGTGGCCTACTGCACATCCTCAGACCTACACAGTCATAGTTGGGGTACAAAACTGGAAACCCAATGATTATTTCCAACCAGCTGTAATAAGTTTTATGTGTCAAGAGGGCTGTGGGTGAAACCCATAACCAGCAATAGTTACAAATTTAAATGTATTTATCTTTCCTTTCCCTAGCCTATGTGATATAGGGAAAGGGGCAAAAGGTGAGTGAGGAGTGGGGGAAATAGAAAATATCTCTGAGTTTACCAAAATTGCACAATGTATTTATATCCTGTACATCATAGTGGTATTATATGGGAAGGACTGAATTTTACCTTATTTTATTTTTTGAAACAGAGTCTCATTTTGTAGTTCAGGATGGCCTAGAACTTGCTATGTAGCTCTGACTGATCTCAAACTCTCAGAGATTCACTTGCCTCTGCCTCAAGAGTACTATGATTAAAGGTGTGTGCCACCACATTCAGCCTTTAAAATTTTTTGTTGTTGCTGTAGAAAAAGACATGTAAATAAAATTTGCCTTTTCCTTGTGTGTGGTATATGATATACCTATGTTTGTATGTATGAGTGTGGGTATGCAGATGTCATGGCATGCTTAGGGAGGCATTGGTCCTTATCTCTCATCTTGTTTGAGATAGAATTTCTTATTGTTTGACCCTGTCTTTACCAGACTAGATGGCCTAAAAGACTCTGAGGACTCTCCTGTCTCCACCTCCCATGTCATCATAGGGAGAGATGAAAAGTGTCTGGCTTCCCATGGGTCTGGGAATAGCCCAACGCAGGTCCTCACACATGTATGGTGAGGTGGTGCTCTGCCGAGTAAGCATCGCCCTAGCTCTAAAACATACCATTTTAACCATTACTAGACAGCTATCTCAGTGACATTAAATACATCCCCAATGATTGCTGTCACCACTACCATGCACAACTAGAACCCCCTCACCCCAAACTGAAACTCTGCACCAACAACAAAATGGCTCCTTACTTTCTCTTTGATTCCTGGCTCCTTCTGCCTATGAACCCACCTGTGTTAGGTAGCCCAAGTCAGTGAAATCAGTGTGGGCTTACTGATTTGTGCCTGGATCACTTTATTTCATATCAGGTCTTCACAGTTCAATATCACATTATGTTTAAGAAAAGCTACTTTTAGCACTTCTCTTGTGAGTCTCTAATACAAGGAGTAACACCTACCTTGTTCTAGGACATACTTTGTTCTATGTGTCAAACTCTGAAAGCCCTAATTTTTCTGTATAAAATAGCCAATGGGCTGGGTATGTTACTCAGTGGTGGAACATTTGCCTAGAATGCCACAAAGGCTGTGTGATGATGGAGGATAAAAAATAATCCCACACTAATTCAGAATTATGTATATTAAAGGGTTATTTATTTAGGAGAAACTCACAGATCATTTTCCTAGTTTGCAGTCCTCTGCATGAATAGGTAACAGGAACTGAATCTAACAGCTGGAAGCAAGAACCAGAAGCAAGAGAGTGAGCACATGCTTTACAGCTGCATTTATAGAATAAAAGACCACACTCAAGTGGGCTGGTATCTTAAAGGCTACTGGCCAAAAGAGCTCCCACAGCACCTCCCCCTTTTGTTTAAATAATAGAGTTCCAAACCGAATACAAAACTATGTACACTAAAAACAGATATCAAGTATAAAGTTAGAATTACAACCAACATAACAATATTAAGCAAGTAACTTATGCTAAATGTTTTAATAAACATTTTATCCTAAGGAGTCTAAGTCTTGTATTACAAATGACTTAACTAGATCATAAGAGGATGGTAAAGAAGTAAATAGTTTAAAAAAACAAAGTTTTTAAAGAAACAGAGTACAGACAGTCATAGATTAAAGGAATAAAGAAAAATGAGCCATGTAAAGATAGAAAATATGCAGAGTCTGGATTATGAATATTATTGTGTTTTCTTTGAATTTTTTGACTGTGAAGGAACTAAGTACAGAGAGACATTTCATTGTATGGAATGCTAAGTTAAACCAACATAAAGGTATCTTGACTTCAGAATTTGAGTCTAAGGATACATTGCTTTTGGAAAGAAGTTCTGCTTTTGTTTCCACAGAAGATGAGAACCTGTGGATTTTTTTCCAGACTAATATGGTTTGATGGACCAAGATTATCTAAAAGGTCTCTGTGAAAACCCCTCAAAAACTACTTTGCCCAATAAAAAGCAATTTGGAGAGAATTATGCCCAAATTCCCTAAACTATTGTTCATAAATGTTTGTTTACATTTAAAGCAGGATATGATATAGAGATGAATACTTTACATTGGTATGGATCTTGGTTTATTGATACACATTTAAGGTCAATGTATATATATATATACACATTATATATATACAATATATATTCTGTTCTTGATTAAGGTATTGGGTTTGTGCAACTCATTTAGAAATGTATAATTAAGAAATATAGGTTACTAGATAATTATCTATAATAGTCAAGCTTGTAGTCATATTAGTTAGGTTTTCTAGATATATAGAGATATATTTAAGTTAGATAGGCATTATTCAAATCTTTCAAAGACTAACAGAATATGGCATTTAAAATGTTTTAAGAATTTAGGACTGCTCCTGCTGCAGGGGGTTCTTTGTTCCACATGACCCTGCACCTGCCAAGCCCACCCTTGTCTGGAGGGGTAAGTGTGTACCCACCCAGCCAGCCAGTCACCCTGGGAATGGAGTAGAGGCACCCTCCAATTCCCTAAATGTTTCGGGCCATTCAGCGGGGCTTCTCCCCTGCTACTGGCTTTCTCTATTTACCCCATCCCAGCTTGCCCCCAAGTACCCCTTTCCATCTGCGGGGTCCTAGGATCCCCCAACTCAGCCTGCTTCAGGGCTGAGGGTCTGGGGACCCAGTGGTGAGTGCTCCTGCTACAGGGGTTTCTTTGTTCCACATGACCCTGCACCTTCCAAGCCTGCCCTTTTGTCTGCAAGGTCCTAGGCCAGCAAGAGGCCCTGCTCCTATACTGGGGAGATCCATCTGGAGGGATAAGTGTCTGCCCGCTCGGCCGGCCAGATGCCCTGGGAATGGAGTACAGGCCCCCTCCAATTCCCTCAACATCCCTGGCCATTCAGCAGGGCGTCTCCCTGGCTACTGGCTTTCTCTATTTACCCCATCGCATCTTGCCACCAAGCACTCCTGTTCATCTGCAGGGTCCTTAAATTCACCACCACAGCCTGCTTCAGGGTGGAGGGGATCTGAGAGCCAACTCCAGTTCTGAAGGGACCTAAGAGAGAGAAGACCAAGAAAAAAACCCAAGTACACAGTTAGCCACAGCAAAGATTGGACCAAGACACCAAGTCCTGACCGCATTTGAAGGAAGAGATGGGCAGGCACCAATGCAAGAATTCCTTCAACAACCTGAAAAGCAACATGATAACACCAGAATTCAGTGAACATGCAACAGGAAGACTTGAACACCCTAATCCAGAAGAAGTAGAAGAAACCGACTTTAAACATAACATTATGAAAATGATAGAGACTCTTAAACAGGAAGTGAAAAACTCCCTTAAAGAAATGGAAGAGAAGACTAACAAAAAGTTAGGAGAAATGAATAAATCCCTTAAAGATACCCAAGAAAACCAAGAAAAAGCAATCAAACAGGTAATGGAAACAGTTTAAGACTTGAAAATTGAAATGGAGGTAATGAAGAAAACACAAACCGAGGGATGGCTGGATATGGAAAATCTGGGTAAATGAACAGGAACTACAGAGACAAGTATAACCAACAGAATACAAGAGATAGAAGAAAGAATCTCAGACACTAGAGATACTATAGAGGAAATAAACTCATTGATCAAAGAAAACAACAAATCCAACAAATTTTTAACACAAAACATCCAGGAAATCTGGGACACCATGAAAAGACCAAACCTAAGAATAATAGGGGTAGAAGAAAGAGAAGAATTACAGCTCAAAGGCCCAGAAAATATATTCAACAAAATTACAGAAGAAAACTTTCCCAACCTAAAGAAGGATATTCCTATAAAGGTACAAGAAGCATACAGAACACCATATAGACTGGATCGAAAAAAAAAATCCCCTCGTCATATAATAATCAAAACAGAAAACATACAGAATAAAGAAAGAGTATTAAGAGCTGCAAAGGAAAAAGGTCAAGTAACGTATAAAGATAAACCCATCAGAATAACACCTGACTTCTCTATGGAAACCATGAAAGCTAGAAGGTCTTGGATAGATGTGCTGCAGACACTAAGAGACCATGCATGCAAGCCCAGACTACTATACCCAGGAAAGCTTTCTTTCACCATCGATGGAGAAACAAGATATTCCAGGACAAAAAAAAATTTAAACAATACGTAGCCACAAACCCAGCCTTACAGAAAGTACTAGAAAGAATACAACAACCCAAGGATAATGCCACAAAACAATCCCACACCAGTTTGGAAATTATTATTAAAAGGGGTCATTTATTGGATGGGAAAAAACTTACAGACCAATGTCTCAAACCACAGTCCTCTTGTCACAAACAGGAAACAGAGAATCTAGCAGTCTGAACAGGAGCCGGAAGCAAGAGAGTGAGCAGAGGGCTGCCACCACTTTTTTAAATGAAAGAGAGCACACCCCAGTGGGCTGGTATCTTAAAGGCTGTTGGCTGAAGGAGCGGAAGGAGCTCCCGCAGCACCTTCCCCTTTTGTTTAAGTAAGAGAGTTCTAAACCTACTACAAAATTATATACAATAAGAACAAATATCCTATTCTAACTAGCTTAAGTCTTATATAATAAATAACTTGGCCAAGTCATGAGAGGAAAGTAACTACACTTATCTAGTCTTCAAACCCATCGAAGATCTGAGAAGGGAAATAATGTTACCTGAGTAATTAGGAAGTGCAATCAAACAACTTCCAAAACATGCAACAAATCACAGAGACAACTGGCTACCTGGGCAATAACCCAAAGTCACGTTTGCAGCTTTGAAGCAACCAACTTTGGATAAGGCCTAGAATAACTGACAGATTATTTTTAAAGGCAAGAAAGTTTTCAAAACTGTCTTACCTTGTCTTGGCAAGATTTGACAGTTCTGCTTATCCATTTCCAGATACTATGTATTTTGTCAGTTGTTGAGCTATGGGCAGTTCCTTGTCCAGAGGCCGGTTTTGTCAAGAAGAAGACAAGCTCCAAATGGAGTGTCTTTGGTGCTCAACAATCTCTCGGGAATAGATTGGTGTTGCCAAGAGCGATTGTGTCTCACCACCACAGAACTCTAAGTTAGATTAAAGGCCATTTTCAGCTCTTTGAAGATGTTGAAGATTATTTAGACAGAATATAATCAATATGTATCTAAAGAACCTGATTAGTCTAATTATAAGTATGACAAACATAGATGACTATTGATCTAAAATTCTTAATACCTATCTAACTTAAAGACTAAGAGAATAAACAACTGTGCAATAAATGAGGACAATGACCCTCCAAATGTAAACAATGTACAAGTATACATTGCAATATGGTAAATATATATATCAATACATTAACAATATATAAGTATCTTAATCAGAGGTAGAAATGTACACTGCAATATGGTAAATATATGTATCAATACAAAAAAACATGTTTTAAACAGAGGTAGAAGCATGCATGCAAACAATAGTCAATATAATTTAACTTTGTATCCATATACAAGAATCTATGCCAATGTAATTATCAATAAACAATAACTCACAAATACCAATCTATTATCCCATCATTCCCTTTTTTTTCCAAAAAGATCACTGAGCCTATAAAAATCCTTCCCCAAGCCTCAACCGTATACTAATTATAATCAACCCCTAAATGATGTCCCTGAACCCAAGGACAAACTTTACTGGGAGAGGGGACGTCATCCTCTAGAATTACTTCCAGCTGTCATGGGGGCAATGTTCTTTCTGGGGGATCCTGTGAAAGTAAAATGATGGTTAAATTTAAATATTAATGTCTGGTAAGATTGCAAATAGTCTCTGAGTATTTTGTGGAAGTCTGGACAGAATGTTGTAAAAGATGTACATCATTTCAGCTAACCAAGTTGGAACCATCTTGTGCAGCTGTTACCCAAAACAGGTCTTGTAGTAGCGCTATCAGTATCATGATGTCATATCAACCAGGTGGAGTTGTTGTTATGGGGCCCATCTTCTTCCTGGAAACTTCAAGGATTACTGCAGGAAAATTCATTGTTCATTGTGGAAAACTTAAACATTAATTATATAAACATACACACACCACATATATATGTATATATATACATATACAGTCATATATATTCAATGAAAGGCATGATAAAGACAAAAAATGGATATGGACAAAAGCAAAGATGTTTTCTAAATTCATTTTTTCTTTCTGTCCCATATCATGACGCTTGACATGAAACAGAAACTCCAGAAACTCTGGGTTTTTCTCTTAACAACAGGCTTGGAATTAGAGAGGGACTGAGCCAGACTCCACCTATAAAACCAGCTCTATAAATTTATAGATAAAACATATATTTTTGATTTTTATACTTACAGAAACAATTCGGTTTTCTTGATGATCCCTATTGGGTAGTTATTTTTCCATCTGTCATTATTCAAACATCCAGGGTCCCTTGAATTTTTCAAAGATGAATGTTTTCCTGTGGGGATAAGAACAGAACCCTGCCCCCATCCTATATGTTTTTCTTACCACCTGTATGATTATCATCATTGTGGATGAGCTGTCATTTCTCCTTTCCAAGAGGTTTCTCCTCTTCAAACTGAACCTTTATTAATTTTGATGGTATCCACAATTTTTCTTCTCCTATGGAAACAAGAGCAAAACCCCTTCCCCAACGTAGCACATCTCCTGGCTTCCATTGAGAGGTCAGTGCATCCTTGAAATAAACCAGTTGATTTAGTTCAGCAGACTTTCCCATTATCCCATGTCTTTCTGCCGCTGTTGTTCCTTTCTCATTTGCACTGAGAAAACTCAAGATTAATAAGGCATTATGTAATCTATTTCTGGGGGCATTTTCCACCCCTTTTTGTTTGTTTAACATATCCTTTATAGTTCGATTTGATCTTTCTATAACTGCTTGACCTGTAGGATTGTGACGTATACCTGTAACATGCTTAACATTATAATAAGCAAAAAACTGTTTCATTTTCCTAGAGACATAAGCTGGACCATTATCTGTCTTGATTTGTGCAGGTATACCCATGATGGCCATAAGTTCTAATAAATGTGTGATTACTGAATCAGCTTTTTCTGAGCTTAAAGCAGTTGCCCTCTGAAAGCCTGAATAAGTGTCAATGGTGTGATGTACATATTTTAATTTTCCAAATTCTGCAAAGTGGAACACATACATCTGCCAGATTTCATTCCTTTGAGTACCCTTTGGGTTGGTCCCTGCAGGTAGCAGTGTTTGGTTATATAAAGAGCAAGTAGGGCATCTCTTTATAATCTCCTTAGCTTGTTGCCATGTAATAAAAAACTCTTTCTTTAAACCTTTGCTATTGACACGATATTTTTTATGAAATTCTGAGGCTTGCAACATGCTTCCAATCAATAATTGATCAATTTCTGCATTACCTTGTACTAGAGGACCTGGCAGACCCATATGGGATCGTATGTGTGTTATGTACATTGGACAAAGCTTATTCCTGATTATGTCTTGTACCTGTATAAACAATGAAGTCAATTCTGTATCATCTGGTATAAATTCAGCAGTTTCAAAATGCAAGATACTCTTTCTGCATATTGTGAATCAGTAACTATATTAAAAGGTTCTTTAAAATCCCTTAGCACCATAAGAATGGCACGTAATTCTGCCTTCTGAACAGAAGTAGAAAGGCTTTGTTCCACCTTACTCAATTCGTCTGATTTGGAACCTGCCCTCCCTGATTTATTAGCATCAGTATAAAATGTATGGACTCCAGTTATTGGAGCATCACGTACAATTCGAGGAAGAATCCAAGAAGTTCTCTTTATAAGGTTAAGTCTACCGCTTTTTGGATAGTTACTATTAATTTCTCCCAGAAAATTAGCACAAGCCCTTTGCCATGGTTCATTGTCTTCCCATAACCTTTTTATTTCATCAGTAGTGAAAGGCACTGTACTTTCTGCTGGATCGATAACTGCTAGCTGACGAAGTCTCAGTTTACCTTTTATAATTAATTCAGAGACCTCTTCCACATAAGTTTTTAATTTTTCACTTGGTTTGTGTGGTAAAAAGATCCATTCTAAAATAATATCTTCCCCCTGCATTAAAATTCCCATAGGAGAAATTCTGGAAGGCAATATGACTAGGATACAACTAAGGTTTGGATTCACCCTATCCACATGAGCCTCCTGTAATTTTTCCTCAATCATCATCAGTTCCTTTTCTGTTTCAACTGTTAACTCTCTGGGACTATTCAAATCTTTGTCACCATCCAATGTTTTGTTTAAATGAATTATTAGATCAGGTGTTATCCCAACAGCTGGTCATAGACTAGAAATGTCTCCTAATAATCTTTGAAAGTCATTAAGAGTCCATAACCAGTCTCTCCTAATTTGTGCCTTTTGTGTCCTAATTTTCTGTAAACCTATTCTATAACCTAGGTAATTAGCAGAATCTCCTCTTTGAATCTTTTCAGGAGCAATTTGTAATCCCCATTTAGGCAAAATTATCTTTACCTCCTCAAACATTCTTTCTAAAGTATCTATGTTTGAATCAGATAGCAAAATGTCATCCATGTAATGGTAAATCATAGACTTAGGGATTGCTTACATATTATTTCTAATGGCTGACTTACAAAGTATTGACACAGGCTGGGGCTATTGAGCATTCTCTGTGGGAGGATAGTCCATTGGTATCTCCTAGTAGGCTGAGAGTTATTATAAGTAGGCACTGTGAAGGCAAATTTTTCTCTATCCTTTTCTTGTAAAGGTATAGTAAAGAAGCAATCCTTTAAATCAATAACGATAAGAGGGTTTATACTAAACCATCCTTTGGGTAACAGAGAAGGCAGAGGAATTCCAGACTGTAGAGGGCCCATAGGTTGAATTACCTTGTTGACAGCCCTTAGATCTGTTATCATTCTCCATTTGCCAGATTTCTTTTTTACAACAAACACAGGAGAATTCCAAGGGCTAGTTGACTCCTCAATATGTTGCTCCTGTACCCATTGTTCTAAAGCCTGCAATTTATCTTCAGCTAGAGGCCATTGCTTAACCTATATTGGCTTCTCAGTTAGCCATTTTAAAGGTAGGGCTGTTGGTACCTCTGAAGGTTTGTTAGTTGCTTTATGTTCTTGTACAGCCTGAATGGCTGGTGACCTTTGTGCATAGTACCTTATTACATCCTTCCCAGAATTATGAGTTCCTGGGACTGCAGGAATGTTAATCTGGGTATTCCATTGCTGTAGCAGGTCTCAGCCCCATAAATTTATTGCAATATCAGCTACATATGGCCTTAGCTTTCCTCTTTGGCCATCTGGCCCAATACAGTTAACCCATCTTGTGCTTTGTCTAACTCGAGATATGGTTCCAATTCCTAGTATTTGAACATTTGCCTCTTGAAAGGGCCAATTTGGTTGCCAAGATTCTGGACTGATGATACTAACAACTGCTCCTGTGTCTATCAAGCCAACAATCACAATTCCATTCATATGCACTCTCAGCTTTGGTGTCTGATCATGTATAGACATTTGCCAAAATATACGCTTCTTATTTCCTAATTGAATTTCTGACTTATCCTCCAAATTTGAGCCATCATTTAGAACGTTATGGTCTTGCACAGAAGCTTCTAGAGTTTTTAATTTTCCTGGTGTGACATGTCTTCCAAGGTTACTGGGAATGACTGGGCCACTTTGGGCTTGGGGGCCTGTGAGAGGCCCCTCACGGAGTTTCCCGATGGTATCAGGTTGCCTTGTCTGTCTGTTGTTGATCTGCATTCATTGGTCCAATGTTGTCTTTTACCACACCTCCTACATATGCCTGAAGTCCGAGGTTTCCTATTCCTGCTATTCCTAGATGAAGTGTTATTCCTAGAAATTCCTTGCCTGCAATCCCTTTTTAGGTGTCCTAATTTACCACAATTAAAACATTTGGCAGGTTGATGTCCTCTCATCACTTTGGAAAGCGCTTCTCCTACCCAAGATTCATCATCGTAATTAAAGATCTGAAAATTCATGGTATGCTGGATCCATTCATCCATAGCTGCTGATCTAGACCTTAAAGGCCCAATTATCTTTTTGCAGTCTAAGTTTGCATTTTCAAAAGCCAGCGATTCATGAATTAGTCATCTAGCTTCTGGGTCTGTTACTCCTTTGTTCAGAGCCTTAATTAATCTTTGCAAAAAGTCAGTATAGGTTTCTCCCTGTCCCTGCCTAACCCTGGTATATGACTCTAACTTTTCCTTTGGTTCTGCTATCCTATCCCAGGCATTCAAGGCTGATTTGTGGCATAGGGACAATACTTCTTCATCATAAAGAGCTTGAACCTGTAGATCAGCGTATACTCCTATGCCAAGAATTTCATCCTGCAAAACCTCCATATCTTTTGCTCTTTCTTGCTATCCCATATGTTTGGATTCTTCTCTGAAATAAACTCCAAACATCAAGGAAGGTCCATCTTATAACATGCTAATGCTAACTGGGAGAAATCATGGGATGTAGCCCTGACATTAGAAGCCCAAGTCCTTATCATTTCCTTAACAAATGTAGAGTGCAAGTCATAAGTAACGGTGGTGTGCTTAATTTCCTTCAGATCATTCAGTCCTATCGGCATCCATCTACCTTCTTTGGCTCCTTTTGAGCATTTAGAAGTTGATGCTTTGTCAGGATAAATTACAGGGTATGTCACTAAAACCCTGGGTAAACCAGTTCTGATAGCTGGTGGTGGCATTGTATCCTGCCCTTGTGTCTTCTCACCTGGTTCATCAGCTCCGATAATTTCCTCAATCATTTCAAATCTCTTAATCATTGTCTCACATAAGGCCTGAATCTCCTGGCCTGCAAAGGTTTCTAGTCATTTCTCTATGGTATTAATTTTCTGGTCCCCATTCTGCACCTGTGATTCCAAGGTTTTAATGTTTCCTTTCCTCCTCCTTGAACTGCTCCCCAGATATCATGTAAGTCGCCATCCTGAAGGTATATTCTGTCTGTTACCTTATCAAAACTCTGGGACAACTTCTGAAAGTCAAATTCAACAGCCTGGACCCTCTCAGGTAAGTTCCTAGTACCCTTAGATATGGAGTCAATTTTGCCTATCATGGTATTAATCCTATCAATTGATGTCATATACTTCCATAATGACATAATATGAAGAAGAAAATTGAGACCTAATAACCAGTAAAGTGAAGTACCTCCAAGGTCATAGAGGCCTCGTGTGATTTCAGCAAAAACCGCAGCTAGAGTCTCATTAAAAATGAAACCTGCCATTTTATCTGTTAACCAGAAGATTGTGCTGTTTCCGAGTCACAACTGGAATCAATGGAAAGGTGTCAGAATAGATCCTGTGGTAAAATCTGCCCTAATACTTGTTAAGAAACTGGGGGGAAAATGAGTCTCAAGAAGTTAAATGTAGCAAAATCAATTCCATACACAGAGCAAGAAATCCAAAGTCCAGGAAGAGGGAACAGAAACCCAGAAGCTTCCAGAGGCTAGCAAACAGCATGGCTAGCCCCAGGCATCCACCTGCCGCTCCACTGGGGATCACAGCTCCCACCCGATGGAGGGGTCGTAACACAGACAGCTGACAACCTTCCACCAGCACAACTCAAAGAAGGGAAACACACAAATTCTACCACAAAAAAACGGGAGTTAACAACCACTAGTCATTAATATCACTTAATATCAATGAACTTAATTCACCAATAAAAAGGCACAGGTTAAGAGAATGGATACAAAAACAGGATCCAACATTCTGCTGTTTACAAGAAACACACCTCAACCACAAAGACAGACATTACCTCAGAGTAAAGGGTTGGGAAAAGGTGTTTCAATCAAACAGACCTAAGAAACAAGTGGGTGTGGCTATACTAATATGTAACAAAATTGACTTCAAACCGAAATCAATCAGAAGAGATGGAGAAGGACACTTTATACTCATAAGAGGAACAATTCATCAGGATGAAGTCTCAATCCTGAATATCTATGCCCCTAATATAAAAACACCCACATATGTAAAAGAAACATTACTAGAATTCAAAGCACACATCAAACCCCACACACTAATAGTAGGAGATTTCAACACTCCTCTCTCACAAATGGAGAGGTCAACCAGACAGAAACTTAACAGAGAAATAAGAGAACTAATAGAGGTAATGAATCAAATGGACTTAATATCATCTATGGAACATTCCACCTAAATAGGAAAGAATATACCTTATTCTCAGCATCCCATATAACCTTCTCGAAAATTGATCACATACTCGGTAATAATGCAACCATCCACAAACACAAAAAATTTTTAGTAACCACCTGTGTCTTATCAGATCACCATGGAGTAAAGTTAGAATTTAACAACAATTCTACCCCGAGGAAGCCTACAAACTCATGGAAACTGAACAGTCAACTACTGAACCACCCCTGGGTCAAGGAAAAAATAAAGAAAGAAATGAAAGACTTCCTCTAATTCAATGAAAATAACAACACAGCATACCAAAATCTTTGGGACACTATGAAAGCAGTGCTAAGAGGAAAGTTCATAGCACTAAGTGCCCACATTTAAAAAAAAAAAAACAAACAGAGAAAGCTCACATTAGAGACTTAACAGCACAGCTGAAAGCTCTAAAAAAAAAAGAAGCAGACTCACCCAGGAGGAGTAGAAGACTGGAAATAATCAAACTGAGGGCTGAAATCAACAAACTAGAAACACAGAAAAGAATCCAAAGAATTAATGAAAAAAAGAGCTGGTTCTTTGAGAAAATCAACAAGATTGACAAACCCCTATCCAAACTAATCAAAAGGCAGAGAGAGAAAACGCAAATTAACAAGATCAGAAATGAAAAGGAGGACGTAACAACAGACACTGAGGAAATTCAGAGAATCATTAGGTCTTACTACAAAAGCCTGTATGCCACAAAGTTGGAAAATATAAAAGAAGTGGACATTTTTCTAGATAAGTACCATATACCAAAATTAAATCAAGACCAGGTGAACAATTTAAATAGACCTATATGTCATGAGGAAATAGAAGCCATAGTAAAAAAAACCTCCCAATCAAAAAAAAGCCCAGGACCAGATGGTTTTAATGCAGAATTCTACCAGAACTTCCAAGAAGAGCTGATACCTATACTCCTTAATATGTTTCACATAATAGAAACAGAAGAGTCATTGCCAAACTCTTTTTATGAAGCTACAGTCACCCTGATACCAAAACCACACAAGGACGCAACCAAGAAAGAGAATTCCAGACCAATCTCACCCATGAACATCGATGCAGAAATTCTCAATAAAATTCTGGCAAACCAAATCCAAGAACATATCAAAAAAATTGTCCATTATGATCAAGCAGGCTTTATCCCAGAGATGCAGGGCTGGTTCAACATATGAAAATCTATCAATGTAATCCATCATATAAATAAACTGAAAGAAAAAAAACCATATGATCATTTCATTAGATGCTGAAAAAGCATTTGACAAAATTCAATACTGCTTTATGATAAAGGTTTTGGAGAGATTATGGATACAAGGATCATACCTACATATAATAAAAGCAATATACAGCAAGCCAACAGCTAACATCAAATTAAATGGAGAGGAACAAGACAAGGCTGTACACTCTCTCTATATCTCTTCAATATAGTGCTTGAAGTTCTAGCAATAGTAATAAGACAACATAAGGAGATCAAGGGGACTCGAATTGGAAAGGAAGAAGTCAAACTTTCGTTATTTGCAGATGATATGATAGTGTACATAAGTGACCCCCAAAACTACCAAAGAACTCCTACAGCTGATAAATACCTTCAGTGATGTGTCAGGATACAAGATCAATTTAAAAAAATCAGTAACCCCCCTATACACAAAGGATTAAGAAGCAGAGAGGGAAATCAGAGAAACTTCACCTTTCACAATAGCCACAAATAGCATAAAGTATCATGGGGTAACACTAACCAAAGAAGTGAAAGATCTATTTGACAAGAACTTTAAGTCTTTGAAGAAAAAAATTGAAGAGGACGCCAGAAAATGGAAGGATCTCCAATGCTCTTGGATTGGTAGGATCAACATAGTAAAAATGGCAATTCTACCAATGGCAATCTATAAATTCAATGCAATCCCCATTAAAATCCCAACAAAATTCTTCACACACCTTGAGAGAACAATAATCAACTTTATATGGAAAAACAAAAAAGCCAGGATAGCCAAAACAATCCTGTACAATAAAGGTACTTCTGGAGGCATTACCATCCCTGACTTCAAACTCTATTACAGAGCTACAGTAATGAAAACAGCTTGGTATTGGCATAAAAACAGAGACATTGACCAATGGAATTGAATCAAGGACCAGGATATTAACCCACAAACCTATGAACACCTGATTTTCGACAAAAGAGCTAAAATTATACAATGGAAGAAAGAAAGCTTCTTCAACAAATGGTGCTGGCATAACTGGATGTCAACCTGTCGAATAATGAAAATAGTTCCATATCTATCACTATGCACAAAACTCAAGTCCAAATGTATTAAAGGCCTCAATATAAATCTAACCACATTGAACCTGATAGAAGAGAAAGTGGGAAGTAGACTGCAACACATGGGTACAGGAGACTACTTCCTACATATAACCCCAGTAGCACAGACAATAAGAGCAACAATGAATAAATGGGACCTCCTGAAACTGAGAAGCTTCTATAAGCAAAGGATACTCTCATTAAGACAAAAAGGCATCCTACTGAATGGGAGAAGATCTTCACTAACCCCACATCGGACAAATTTCTGATCTCCAAAATATATAAAGAACTCAAGAAACTAGACATTAAAATTCTAAATAACCCAATTAAAAAATGGGGTACTGAACTGAACAGAGAGTTCTCAACAGAAGAAGTTCAAATGGCCAACAGATACTTAAGGTCATGTTCAACTCCTTTAGTGATCAGGGACATGCAAATCAAAACAACTTTGTGATACCATCTTACACCTGTCAGAATGGCTAAAATCAAAAACACCAATGATAACCTATTCTGGAGAGGATGTGGAGTAAGGGGAACACTCATCCATTACTGGTGGGAATGCAAACTGGTCCAACCATTTTGGAAAAGCAGTGTGGTGGTTTCTTAGAATATTGGGAGTCAACCTACCTCAGGATCCAGCAATACCACTCTTGGGAATATACCCATGAGATGCCCATCATACTACAAAGGCATTTGTTCAACTATGTTCATAGCAGCATTATTTGTAATAGCCAGAACCTGGAAATAACCTAGATGCCCCTCAATGGAAGAATGGATAAAGAAAGTGTGGCACATATACACATTAGAGTACTACTCAGCGGTAAAAAACAATGACATCTTGAATTTTGCATGTAAATGGACGGAAGTAGAAAACACTATCCTGAGTGAGATAACCCAAACCCAAAAAGATGAATATGGTATGTACTCACTCATTAGTGGTCTCTAACCATAAACAAAGGACATTGAGTCTATAGTTCATGAGCCTAGAGAAGCCAAATAATAAGGTGAACCCAAAGAAAAACATATATAGACCCTCCTGGAAATTGGAAGCAAACAAGATCACTGGGCAAAAGTTGGGAGTGTGGTGGAGGGAAGGGGAGAGGGAGAGAGAGAAGGGAAAAGGGAAGGATTGGGGAGAGCTTTGGGGACTGGGAGGATTGAGATGGAGGAAGGGCAGATATAGGAGCAGGGAAAAAGATATCTTAATTTAGGGAGCCATTTTAGGGTTGGCAAGAGACTTGGCTCTAGAGGGAATCCCAGGTGTCCATGGGGATGTCCCCAGCTAAGTCCTTAGGCAGTAGAGGAGAGGGTGCCTGAAGTGGCCTTGTCCCATAGACACACTGATGAATATCTCGAATATCACCATAGAACCTTCATCTGGCAATGTATGGAGATAGAGACAGAGACCCACATTGGAGCACTGGACTGAGCTCCCAAGGTCCAGTTGAAGAGCAGAAGGAGGGAGAAGATGGGCAAGGAAGTCAGGACCAGGTGGGGTTTGTCCACCCACTGAGACAATGTGCCTGATCTAATTGGAGCTTACCAAATCTAGCTGGACTGGGACTGAAGGAGGATATGATCAATTCAGACTCTCTGAATGTGGCTGACAATGGGGACTGACTGAGAAGCCATTGATAATGGCACTGAGACTTGTTTCTACTGCATGTACTGGCTTTTGGGATCCTAGTCTGTTTGAATGCATACCTTCCTAGGCCTAGATGGAGGAGGGAGGGCCTTGGACTTCCCACAGGGCAGGGTATCCTGCCCTCTCTTAAGACTGGAGGGGGAGGGAGGAGGGGGAGTGGGGAAAGTGGGAGGGGAATGGGAGGAGGGGAGGAAGTGGAAATTTTGTATGTAAAAATAAAATTATTAAAAAATACAAAGAAAAACAAAAAAAAACAAACAAAAAAAGAATTTAGGACTTTTGACGAGACACATCTGCTCCTGGCAGTACCAATTACTTTAAGAGGAAAATGGGCATAGAAGAGGCTCCTTATGGAGCTTGTTAGCCATTTGGGCAAGAAACTGATCTTGCCTGAACTGCTTGATATTCTGCTGTATGAACTGGAATGCAGAACCCACGGAAAATGACTGCTGAAGTTCCCTAAAGTGAGACAGTCCTCTGGGGTTTCTGCTTCATGAAAGAGTCTGCCAGACATTCTGCAGAATATGAAAAAAAGTGACAGACAAACTGCTAGTATATGTGGAACTGTCTTTGAAATTTCCTGCTTTGTGGAAAAGTTTGCTGTATACTATGGGGCTGTAGGCTGAAGATGGATGCCTCAACAGTACAGAAGAACTTTGTGTGACTGTCCAGGCAGTGAGATGTCTCTGTCAATTCTAGAGTTTTGGAAGTTTCTTACAATGCACTTCCTGTTTACTTAGGTAATATTATATCCTTCTGGAGTCTTTGATGGAGTTGAAGAATAGATAGTTATAATTATAGTTTTCCTTAGTTATGATAAAAGATAAAGTAGGTATAATTGTTGTAAATGTAATTCTTGCTTGATACCTGTTTTGTTATATATAATTTTACTATGTTAAAGTTAAAACCTTTCTTCTTATTTAAACAGAAAAGGGGAAATGATGTGGGAGGTCCTTCTATGTATGTGTTGCTTTTATTGGTTAATGAATTAAAAAATCTGCCTTGGCCTGTGATAGGGTAGAATAGAGCTAGGCAAGGAAAACTAAACTGAATGCTGGGAGAAAGAAGGCGGAGTCAGGGAGACACCATGGAACCACCAGAGGAGAAAGATGCAAGCCATCAGCTGAAACCTTGCCAGTAGGCCACATGCCTCATGGTAAAATATAAAATAATAGAAATGGGTTAATTTAATATGTGAGAGCTTGTTAGACATACACTAGAATCATTGGCCAAGCAGTATTTATGTAATATAATTTCTGTGTGATTATTTCAGGTCTGAGCTGCCAGGCAGCTCAAAATGAACAAACAGCCTTCCTACAACAGCTGTGGGTTTAATTCCCCAGGCTCAAAAAAAGTAAATAATTAAAAGAAATATGCAAAGCAGCTGATGATTGGGCTGTAATTACTTTTCTCTTTTTTTCCTTTATTTTCCCTTCCTTCCTTTCTTTCTTTTTGTTAGGTACCATCTCAATAAAATATCAACAGGGTGAAAAGAACCATATAAATACTCATCAAGTACTTCCTGTGGTCTGATTGCGACATGTGTTGTAGTACAGTAATGCACCAAGAGGCAGCCCTGCCTAGACCAGAAAGAGAATCAGCAAAATGTTCTGTTCATTTCCTGCTTCCCATGAGCCATGGAGAAATGAGCCCGTGACTGAGGCCACTTGTTAGACGGCAATGACAGGTAAAATGTCCAGCAGATCTAGCATAAACACCCAAGGCACACAAGAAATCTGCTTGGATGATATTTTCCCATTTGTCAAGCTGACTGTCTGTGCATGTAGTGCTCAGGAAGCTGTGTTTCCTGGAGGAAGGTTTGCACTCAGTGGACCAGGGTATGCACTTCTTAGCTAATCCAAGTGGCTTTTAGCCTACTCTCTACCCTCCTTTTTGTGGCCTTAGAGTCTGAATGGAGGGGGCTTGAATGAATGGGGGTGATGATAGTGTGTGATAGAAGATCAGGGAGGACCACACACAATGCCTTAAATTCTGGATGGGGTGTGCGTGAGCAAATGAGGATACAGGGGCCCAGTCCAGCTCCTCCCAGCTGCAATTCAGTACCTCCGGGATGTACAGGAAGAAAGAACTGAAGGGAAAAGTAACTGCCTTTTTAGGACAAGAGTCTCAGGAGCCCCTCCAGTTATATCCCAGCTCATGCCAGCAAAAAAGCCTCCGATGATGTGATGTTTATTAAAATACAAGCACAGGCAGCTACACTTGTAAGACTAAGATGAGATACAGTGAAGGGGATGGATTACCACCAGCTGCAACCCAATTAAGCAAAGATTCCCACAAGGGAATGCTTACTTACAGTTTACCTAAACAGCCCCTCCCATTTTCCTTGCAATTTGCTGCTTATTAATTTTTTTTATTGAAGTGGCTACAAGGAGTAACCAAGAGCACTGTTGTCACACCATCTTACAACCAAAGGAGTGACCAAGAGCACTGTCATCATACCACATAGTAAACCCATCTTACAACCAAAGAATCCTGTCAAAGGGGATTTCTAGTCAAATATTGTGTTTGGAACATTTTCAAATGGCTACGTTTTAAAAAGCAAATCAAAGCTCTGCATGCTCACCCTGAAAAGACAGGAGGTTTTCCATGGAAAACAGCATTTTCCAACACCTTTCTTCCCCGACACCTCACAAGTCACATTTTCAAATCTCACAGCTATTTTTTCTGGTATTTATCACTTTGTATCCAGTTTCCAACACATTTTATCTTGTATTTATGCCTCTTTATACTGTCTGTTGACATCCTATATAATGAAGATTTTGCTGCCTCTTCCCCAAGTCCTAAAGTGACTTCCCTGCCCCCTCCCAGTTCCCTATATAACCATAGTAAAGAGCAGGAGAGGGTTTGCTCTGTTGTGTTCCGTGGAGTCCATATAAACAGCAGGCAATGAATAAAATAAAATGGCAGCCTCGCCTACATGATACTCACTTTGTGCTTGGTCTGCTTCCAAACACCTGGCAGGTATTAACTCATTTAATCTCCACAGCAACTCCATAAGATAGGCCCAACGACCATCCCACTGTACAGATGAAAAGATGAAGTTTTCCGGGGCGTTCAAATAAGTGCATGCTATAAAGAACCCATTGTCTAACTAGATCTGAGGTGATAGACGTGAGACTGCTTTGAAAAGTCAGGAGCAATGGACACTCGGAGAGGGCGATGACGATACTGGGGTTAGCTGCAGGAATATGCCTGGGCTGGACTGACTGGACACTGACTGGACACACATGTGCATCTGGGAATTAGAACAAGAGGCGAGTATGAAAGATGATCTGGGCTTATGGGAACACAGCATTAGATAATTTCCGGTTCCTCTTTAAGAGTTCAAAATTAGGTACCAAAAAAATATCTGTTTCGAGGGTACTGTAGTTTCTTTCTGCTGATGCCATGAAGCACTCAGACCAAGAGCAACCTAGGAAAGAATTTGTTTGTGTTACATTTTCCAGGTCACAGTCCATCATTGAGGGCATCGGGGCAGGAATTGAAGCAAAAGCCCTGAGAAAATGCTTGCCAGCTAGCTCTCAGGCTAGTACAGTTCAGGACAACCGGCTTAGGGAACGGTGCTGCCTATAATGGACTGGACTTTGCATCAATTAATAATCAAGATAATATCCCACAGACATGCCCACAGGCCAATCTGATTGGGGCAATTCCTCTATCAAGGTTTCCGTCTCAGATAACTCTAAGCTGTGTAAAGTTGGTGATTACTGCTAGCTAGGACACACAGGAGAAAATAAATCATGACGAATATTTTAAAAATTGTGACAACTTCCATAAACTTTCGAACAACCAGAATAATGGCACAAGAGAGACTGGCCTAACTCTCCCCTGTATTTCTCCACCCCTGATTGTCTTCACAGGCTGAATTCCCTGTTTTGATCGCCTCACCGTATCTCAACAATTTTGCAGTATCATTTGCTAAGAGGATCATAGAAAATGAATGAATTCTTTCTAAGAATTGTAGGTAGAAATGCAGTTTTAATATTAATGCTCTGACAGTTTCTTTCTCTTTCACAATTCATTGCTGGAAATGGTGTGTGAACTGCAGGCGCGGCTTGGAGAAACCTTGAGGACACACATCTTCAGGACATAGATTTTTGTGATGAACTGATGATTCCAGGCCGTTGCCAATTGTGTCAGGTCCTGGCTGCTTTTATACACTCCTTAAACTGATTGCATTCACACTGGAGTCTGAAGAGGGATCCAGAGTAGGGAGTGCTGGAACCTGCTGCCTCTCAGAGCAAGGAGCCCCCAGCACAGCCTGTAATGAGCTGAGCGCTCCTGGCCTCATCTGGAGGCTCCAGTGTTGCGGCTCATCCATAGTTGCCATCCTCAGAGAAGCTGGTATCCTGCCCTCCAGAACACTTTAGGTCTCGTCTCCCAGGCCGGAGGCAGCAGCATGATGGTCCTGTGGCGACACCAGGGTTGCCAGGACAACAGAGACAGGCAGCTCCTGGACCTGAAGCCCTGTCTTTTTTTTTTTCCCCCTTTTGTTGAAAATAGAATCTTTCCTCGTATACTATATCCTGATTACAGTCCCCCTCATTCCTCATACCTCCCACTTCCCCTCTCATCTAGATCCCCTCCCCTTCCGTCTCATTAGAAAAGAACAGGCTTCCTAAGAGATAACATTAACATATCACAAAATAAAATCCAATAAGATAAAACAAAAACCATCGCATTGAAGTTGGACAGGGCAAACCAACAGAAGGAGAAGAGTCCAAGAGGAGGCACAAGGATCAGAGACCCACTCGTTCTCACACTGAAGTAGAAGCCGTAGCACGCACACAGAGGACAGGTGCCGAGCCGCGCAGGCGCGCTGTCTTGGTCTCTGCAGGGCCCTGTGAGCTTTGCCTACATTGACTTAGAGGCCTTGTTCTCTTGGTGTCTTCCGTCCCCTCTGGCTCTTACATTCTTCTTGCTTCCTCTCCTGCTGTGTTCCCTGAGCTCTGAGGGGAGGGGTTTGATGGCGACATCCCAGGTAGGGCAGAGTGTCCCAAGGTCCCTCGCTCTCTGCATGTCTGGCTGTGGTCTCTGTGTTTGCTCCCCTCTGCTGCAGGAGGAAGCTTCTCTGACAATGACTGATCACTGATCTATAAGTATAGAAGAATATCATTAGGAGTCACTTTATCATTATGTTTTTTTCTTTTTCAGGACCAGTATTATTTGTTTTTCCACTACCTGGCCTAGCTAGTCTCTGGTCCTTGGTCACCCAAGCAGTGTTGGGTATGGATCCCATCTCATAGAATAGACTACAAGTCAAGTCATTATTAGTTGGTTACTGCCAGAAGCTTCGTGCCATGCCACCACTGCACTAGTGTATCATGCAGGCAGGACATCTTTGTAGATCAAAGGGTTTGTGGCTGGCTCTATGCTTCTCTTTGGGCAGCATGCAGATACCTTCCTGTACCAAAGATGCAGAGGTGCAGTGAAGCCCCGTCTTACTAAGGTAGAGGCCAGGTCTCCTGCAGTGATATTTTATTTATGTTTTAATAAATAAAGCTTGCCTGAAAGTCAGAGGGCAAAACTAAACCACTGGAGGCCAGGCAGTGGTTGAATACACTTTTAATCCCAGAGTTTGGGAGACAGAAGCAAATGGATCTCTGTGAGTTCAAGGCCACCCTGGGCTACACAAGATCAATGTAGAAACATTGATCCAGATGGTGGTGGCTCACACCTGTAATCCCAGTACTAGGGAATCACACGCCTTTAATTCCAGCACTAGAGGGGAATATAAATTGGGAGGAGAGAGAGATTCAGGGCTCAGTCTGCAGTCAACAGCCTTGGTAGAGGTATGACTTTTCTCTAGTGGCTTGGCTGGTTTGCTTTTCTGTTCTTCAGCTTGAATCCCAATATCTGACTCTGGGCTCTTATTATTCATGCCACAGTCTCCAGTAGCCAGGCCTAAACAGAATATGCTGGCAGAAGCTTGCAGATTGCATGAGCTAAAAGGCAATAGTGTTCTTGGGTTGTTAAGAGCCAAACACCTGAGACAGTCCACCAGCGTGAAGACATAAATCTTCATTTGAGCGATTTTCATTGCAAACCCTGGCAAGGGCAAAGCAGTTGTGGAAAGGAGCCGTGGGCTAGCAGCCTGGAGGGCGAAGCATCACTGCCTGTACTCGGCTGCAGCCAGCAAGCAATTCATTCACCTCTGCAGTTCCTCACTGAAAACCAGGCTCAAACTGGTCAGCACCCAGTCCCTTTCGGCACTCGACTGGGCAGGCGGCAATATGATGAATGGGAGTCCTGCACCTACAATAAACAGCAGCCCAGTGGCAAGAAGCAAATAGCTGAGCAAGGGACAAAGACCCTGCTACCTTTGCTGGCTCCTTTGAGGGAGGTCAAGGTCACATACCAGCCTGGGAACTTCAAAGGCCATCCAAGAGAGAGCACCATAAACCATTCACTAAGAGCAGAATTTGTCTACTGTCAGCCAGCAGTATTAGAAGTTAAACCTCAATTTACCAAAACCGTGAGGCATGAAAAGTTAAAAAGCAAAAGGAAGGGAGGGTGAAGGGCTCTCCCAAGAGGAATGCTGAGCAAGCACCTAGCAGAAGGCTTGCGTGCTCTGTTGTCACGGTCAGAAATGGAAATAAACCTTCATGAAGACTCCTATGTGTTTCCAAATGCATTTTGCCTTCCTTTCCATCTCTGTCTTCTCATTCGTCTGAAATAAAAATGAATGTTACCTAAAGAGGCCCGTCCCTTCCTAAGCTGTGTTTGCATTAAGTACCTTCAAAACAACTTGTGAGCATTCTGGCCGAATCCTAGGAAACAAGGCCCCGGCTCTCTGCATCCCTGGTCAATGGGAAAGTGCACTTCATTTGGTCTTCACATTCTTGTGTTTGTGTGCCCTCACATGTGCACACATAGGCCACAGCGGAGGGCAGAGGGCAACCTGCAGGAGTCAGTGTATTCGCTCACACCAAGGATCCTGGGAATCGAACCGGGAGCAAGTGCCTTGGCTACAGGAGCCATCCTGCTGCTGCCCCAGACAGTGTGCGTGTTTAATGGTCCACGGTGGGAGGATGTGACCAGCTGGACACAGAACAGAAATTTATCTTCCCAGATTTTAGTCACTGGTGCACAGATCTGTTCAGAAGGTGACACTGACTTTTAAGAATTGTGTTTATGTGCCCGGCGGTAGTGATTTAATCCCAGCACTCGGGAGGCAGAGACAGGCGGATCTCTATGAGTTTGAGGCCAACTTGGTCTACAGAGTGAGTTCTAGGACAGCCAGGGCTACACAGAGAAACTCTGTCACAAAAGATAAAAAAGAAGGGAGAAGAGGAGGGATTGCATCTATGAGCTCTCTGAGTGAGCTGTTTTTATGAACGGGTGAGCGGTGCTTTGCTCTGCCTAGAACAGTTTTGCTTATTACATTGCTGTTGTTATCTCTCATAATAAAACTAGCACGTGGCTGTGCTGCAGGTTACAACACGTGTGCTACAGAGCAGGGAGCGCCCTCCAGCCCCAGAGGCAAGCACCAGAGCATTCTCCAGAGGCTGTGATCTCAGGTGTTTACAGTGCTTGGACACAGTGTGGCTGTCTCTGCAGTTTCTCTCCCTGTAATTTGGATGTTAGTCCTTCCTCCCTTTTGGGGAGCAGCCAAGGTCACGCTCATGTAGTCCAGGCTGGTCTCAAGCACTATGTCGCAGAGGATTGACCTAGAATGCCTGATCTCACATGTTCACCTCCCACATGTGGTGAGAACAGTCATATGTTGCCACAGCTCGTGTGTGCATGCTCTCTTTCCGATAATTTCTAAAGCCTTATGTTTGGGTATGTGTGCATGTGCACGCAACTATACACATCTGTGAGTGCACATACGGAAGCCAGAGGAGGTTAAAGGCGTGCGTGGCCCCTCCCACCCCTCCCCCACTGCCACAGTCTCTCACATCATGTCTTAGTCTGTCCTAGAACTCATTATGTAACCCAAGTTGGCTTTGAACTTGCAGCGATCCCCATGCCTTGGCCTTTGGGTGCTGAAGAGCCACCAAACTTGGCTTGTAACTCGGATCCTAACACTGGACTCTTACCTGCGTGGGTCAAGCAGGGTTGCTAGCTTCTTCTTTTATTATCACAGTGCTCCGCTGCTGAAGTGTTTAACCAGCTGTGACTGTTTAACCTGCTTCTGCCATGCATTTGGGGTCTCACCAGCACAGCACCGCACTGCGGAAGTGCTGAAACTGTTTAACCTGCTTCTGCCATGCATTTGGGGTCTCACCAGCACAGCACCGCACTGCGGAAGTGCTGAAACTGTTTAACCTGCTGCTGCCATGCATTTGGGGTCTCACCAGCACAGCACCGCACTGCGGAAGTGCTGAAACTGTTTAACCTGCTGCTGCCATGCATTTGGGGTCTCACCAGCACAGCACCCCGCTGCGGAAGTGCTGCGACCGTTCAACCTGCTGCTGCTATGCATTTGGGACTGTTTCTGATGACCTTAAGGAGCTAAATAAAAAAGAAGATGCTTCTACAACAGTCCCCTTTCATCTCTGTGGGTGTTCCTGCAAGATAAATTTCTACAAAGGGAACTGCTGGGTCAGGGTTTGTGCATATCTTAACTGTGACACATGCAGTAAAAGTGCCACTCATTCTGTCCCCCACTATAATTATATACATCAGCCTCTCTCTTTTTCCTCTCAGACTTTTACTTAGGCTTGTAAGTACTAACTTTTAAAGCATTACTAAGCTGATAAAGATGTTTTGTTTAAGCGTCTTACACCTGGACTTATTGTTATGTAAGATATAAAATGTTCTACAAAAGATAGTTAACAATATATCACTAATGAGAATATTTTACATTTATTTATTATTTGCGAATGTGTGTGTGTGTGTGTTGCAGGGTACAGGCACCATGGCGTGTGTATGGAGGTCAGAGGGCAACTTGCAGGGAAACTGTTCTCCCCCATCTAGATTCTAGGGATCAAATTCAAGTTAGGCTTGGCAGCCATTGCCCTTGTTTGTGGCGCCATCTCACCAGCCAGAGCTAATTAACAAATTTTAAAATTAGTAAGCGGTAGTGAGAGTCAGTTGAGTACTTTTCAAAGCTTCTCCCAGCTTTAGACACTAACAAGGCATCAGACAATACTCCAGAGCATGTTCCTATTGGACTCAGAATGGACCCGTCTCAGCTTCCTAGGTCTAGAGGGTACGAAAATTGACAGTATCTTCCGGGTCTTGTGATATTGCTAACTTTTAGCCCTGTTTCTCTTTCCCCAGCTTCCCCCATCCCCCCAAGTTCCTCAGCTCTCCTCCCCTCCCCTCCCCTCATCACTTTGTCCCGCCCCCCCATGAGAATGAGGACACGTATTTCTGTCACTTTATCCCTCTATAACAGTGGTTCTCAACCAGAGGTTTTAATCCCTTTAGGGTTCAAACAACCCTTTCACAGGGGTCACATACCAGATACCCGGCATATCAGCTATTTATAGTACGATTCATAACAGCAGCAAAATTACAGTTATGCAGTAAGGTTGGGGGGTCACCACAATGTGAGGAACTATATTAAAGGGTTTCAGTGTTAGGAGGTTGAGAACCACTGCTCTATAAAGATGTGTACACTCTTTGGAGTCTTTGGTCCACGCCAGATGGGAAGGCGTTCTGGAACCACGCCTGCCCTCAAACCCTTGAGCCCACACATCGGGAATGAAACTAGAACAAGCCCGGAAGAGAGCGGCTCAGCAACGTGACAGACAAGAGGAGCCACTTCATCAGAACTCCAGTCACGTGATCTTTAAGATGCGACTGCCAAGGCGGGCCAGCGTCCCTCTGCACAGCCCATCCTGCATGGGAGCAGTATTGCCATGGATGGGGAGGCCCCTTTCCATGGAGGTCTATTTTTTCCTGTTCTTCAGTGTCTTTCCTAGTTAAAAATGTCTGAGCAAGATTTTAAAAAATGGACACAGTATATTTAATCCTAGGGAAACAGAAAGGTCTCTCTTGGTACAGAGCCCTGGTAGTGTATTACCACCCCTGATAACATTTACTGCTCTTTCAACAGCTCTCGCGCCTTCACTTGCCGCTTTCCCACAAAGGGAAGCGTATTATATATACCATTTCCTGTCTTGCTCTTTTCCATCGATACAAGTATAGCTTGTATCCAGGTAATGTTCTCCTTGAATACCAGCACTCTATGGAGCAGAGGTAGGAGAATCACTTTGAGTTCCAGGGTGGCCTGGTCTACCTAGTGTGTCTAGGCCAGTCAGAGCTGCCTAGTGAGACCCTGTCTCAAAAACAATAACAAAACAAAGCAAAAACAATCAAGCATAGATTATTCTAGATTTTCATGTAGCCACAGAATTCTATAGTGAATCTTGCCACTTCTTTACTAAGCAGATTTGGGTTTATTCTACACAGCCCCTAGGCACACATATACCAGTATGTGAGTAGGGCCTACTTACAAAATATAACTGTAGGATTTGGGATTTTTAACTCTGCTAGACATCGTTACGGCTGCTTTTTGGATAAACTGTCGATTCCCACTCCCACCCGTGCAGTGCACACGAAGGGCTTTTCTTCAGCCTGTCAAGAGAAATTCTCTGAAAATTAGCAGTTCTGCAAGCAAGTACCACATAATGAAATTGCCCTGAGAAAATGGATTTTTAAATGAAAGACCCAAATTACGCAAATTGGAAACTGCCAGAGTCCCTCAGAGGGGTCAAGTCAGGCCCTGACATGGCTCTTCCTTCTCATGCCTCTCCACTGACTCCAAGCCCCCTGAGAACCATCCTACTTTGGTAAACCTATCCATACAACACTGTCCCGGGTGAACGGATATCCCCAGGGCCACTTAAGTCTCATATGAAATCACTTCCAGCACATTCTCCCATCCTGAAACCAGGTCCCAGGTTATTAGCAGAACCGTCTTCCTTTTCCAGGGGTGGGGGCGGCTGTCTGAGTTTTGAGGTAGGCTATCACATTCTAGCCCAGGCTGCGACAACCCTGTGGCCTCAGCTTCCTTGAGCGCTGGGATTCAGATGAGGACACCATGCCTGGCTTCAGAATCGCCTTTCCTTGCCCCTAAGTTTCTACTCTCGCTGAGACACTGATTGTCCAGAGAGGAGATGACAAGTTACACTCTTTGTTGAGAAACGTTTGGATTTCCTAGGGCAATGTTTGAGAACGAAGGGGCACAGAACAGAGAGATGGCTCAATGGCTAAGAATGCTCGCTGCTCTTGCAGAGGACCCAGGTGCAGTTCCTGGAACCCACACCAGCGGCTCACAGCTGCCTGAAACTCTAGGGGATCAGTGTTCTCTTCTGGCCTCTGTGGGCGCCGGCACACTCTCACACAGACACACAGACACACAGAATAAATCAATAAAAAGCTTAAAACAGAATGGAAGGCAAAGCTGGAGATACAGTTCAAGCTACATAAGCGTCAGAACTCAAGTTCAAACCCCACAATCCCTGTAAAAAAGTAAGGCATGGTAGTATGTGCGTGTAATCCCAGAGCTGGCGGGTAGAAACAGGCGAATCCTTGTGTTTTCCTAGTACTAGGCCAATAAGGGACCCTGTCTCAAAACACAAGGAATGATGCCCAAGGCTCTCATATGAATTTACATGCACAAAATGCACACCTGAATTCAAATAGGCACACACATGGCTCTGCACAGGAAAGAAAATACGCAGAAGTGGCTGTTGCGGTACTAGACCTCTAGGTGGCGCAAGTGAGGTCAGCATCCTCGGAGTCACTGCTCTAATCTGGTCCATTGAAGAGCAGAAGGTGGGAGAAGATGAGCAAGGAAGTTAGGACCCTGAGGGGCTGGACCACCCACTGGGACAGTGTGCCTGATCTAATGGGAGCTCACCAAATCCAGCTGGACCGGGACTGAACGAGCATATGATCAAACTGGACTCTCTAAATGTGGCTGCCAATGGGGGCAGACTGAGAAGCCATCAACAATGACACTAGGAACTATCTCTTCTGCATGTATTATTTTTTGGGAACCTAGTCTATTTGGATGCACACCTTCTTAGGCCAGGATGGAGGGGGGAGGGCCTTGGACTTCCCACAGGGCAGGGCACCATGCCCTCTTTTAAGGAAGCAGCAGGAGGGAGGAGGGGTGGGGGGAGCGGGAGGGGACTGGGAGAAGGGGAGGAAATGTAAATTTTTTTGAATGGAAAAAAATAAAAGAATATGGGGGGAAAAAAAGAAAGAAAATCCAGACGAGGAGGGCACAGGTACTCGTATTTTTTCAACTTGTAGACAAATGAGTCACAAAGTGGTATGAGGGTAGAGAGAGACAGAGAAGGCAGAGAGAGAGAGAGAGAGAGAGAGAGAGAGAGAGAGAGAGAGAGAGATGTTAGCCAGTTTCAACCCACCAGGACCTGGACTGGCATATAACTGAAATGTTGCAGGCTCTTTCCAGTCCTTAAGGAGGTCCAGGAGAAGAGCAAGGAAGAAGGGAATGAATGAACAGTATACAACACACACTTGCATGCACTGCCCCCCCCCACACACAAACATTCTATGTTTTTGACAATGCTAGGAACATAGTTAATTTTTCTAAGTTTTCCACTTAGATAATGGTATAGCCATTTCACTAGGAAAGAATTTGAGAGCTGGGCAGTGGTGGTACACACCTTTAATCCAGAACTTGGGAGGCAGAGGTGCGTGGATCTCCGGGTTCAAGGTCAGCCTGGTTTACACAGCAAGTTCCAGGACAGCCAAGGCTATACAAAGAAAACCTGTCTCAAAAAACAAAACAAAACAAAAGAGAAGAAAGAGAGAGGGGGAATGGAGGGAGGGAGGGAGCAAGGGAGGGAGGGAGAGAAGGTGAATTTAGAACTTGAGGATCCTAGGTTAAATGACTTGCCCAGAATCACACAACCGTTGTGTCTCTGTTGTGTACTTGTGTGTTGACTCTTCCTGCCTGGTATTCTTCTCTGGCAACAGCTCTCTCTCCCTCCTGAGTTCAGGTGGGACTGATTCCTCCTCCTTTTCCAGCCCAGCCTCGAGAACTGTGCGCCTGCAGCTAGCTAGAGAAAAGCCATATCCTCAGAAGTCGAGAAGAGAGATGATCCCTGTGACATCTTTTATGCACCTGGATAGAGGCAAACAAGAGCCTGGGGTGCTCAGACACAGCATGCAGTCGTTGCTTAGGATACTCTGATAAGTGCAAGAGAACACTAGAAACTAAATCCAGGTTTGTACGACTCCAAAGCCAATGCTCTCAGCACTGCCTAGAACAGAGCGCACACTGAGCTGGTTCCTTCCTATGGCCCATACTCAAGGGCTACTTTAAGCTCCGAGAAAAGAACAAATCACAAGGAGACCACTGGGTTGAAGACACTTTGGTATAGTGTGGCCCACTGCCGAAGCTCTCCTCTTCAGCAGACAACCACACTTCCATACAGTGTCCTCAGATTGGTGGGGAAAATAATGTCCCGCTTTGTACCTGGCCAATCACACCTTGGGGTCTCAGTGTATGCTGCAAACCATTCGAGATGGTGCAGGTCCCTGAGGTATCAGGTAAGGCCTGTCTTGTTCTATGAGACCACAAGGTCTCCAGAAAATGTCAGGACATTCCTGAGAAAGCAAGCGTTGCTGGGCCACTGTTTTGATCTGCTTGTACACAGCAGAGCACCCTGGACGGGCTGCCTTAAACAACACAAGGGCACTTGTATCCAGATCTGAAGGCAGGGAAATCAGTCTAAGATCGTGACACCAGCAAGGTAGGATTCACTCAGGGCCTCTTCTCATGGCTTATGTGCCCACCTTCCTCTGTGCCCATGTGGTCTCAGAGAGTGTGCTCAGGTATCTGTTAGATCATTCATTCTATTGGATCAGAGCCTCACCCTTGTGATCATTTAACCTAACTCAATAGGGCCCTGTCTCCAGATGCCATTACACGGAGGGGTGGGGTTTCAATATGGAACCTGGCAGGAGGTGGTATACAAATAGTTGGCCTTTGACAGAAATGCTATGAAGAATGCCAGCCACAGGAAGTGTGGTGAGCACACAGCACACAGTGCGAGCTGGTGGTGGAACTGCTTCTCAAAGCTCAAGAGAGTCAGCTTGCAGTGATGAGGGCAGCTGACTTCTGCATCCATGCTGTTTTGATTGCTCATGACAGGACTCTCTTGGCTTCACTCTCTTGGCTCCTTCTCTCCTTGGGAGCTGTGTGCTGGGACTTCCTGGTTATATGTGCTGTATTCAGGTTTGTGGTTTCCTCACCAGGAAAGCTAAATTAGTTAATTGAAAAATAGGAAAATTAAACCAGCAAGTTCTCCAAACAAATTGGACCAATTTAAGACCCAGGTTAACATTGATTTATCGTTTTAATAAGACTCCTGTGTAAGGAGAAACGGCTGGCCTGCAACATAAATAAAGGTGGGTGGCATTTACTTGGCTCTAATATATGGGAACCACAGGGGAAGGGACCCATTGAGCTTTGCTTTTTTTTTTCTTATCTTTAAAACCTTTGAGCCTTAAATGTTATTTTCAACCAAAACCTACATCCAAAGAAACACGTGATCCAGAGCCCGTTCTTTACCAAAAAATGACCCACAAAGCCATCTTAGAACTCAGATGAAAGTGACGAATGCCCTGGTCCTCAGCCCTCCAGCCAGGACAGTGTCATGGCTGGAAAATGTGAGGCTTACGGACAGAAGGCATGGCTCAACCTAGTACCCATTCAAACAGGGGCCATCTTGTCAGCAAAAGGGTCAGAGGAGGGCTGAGATTCCGAAGCTGTGGTATGATGCCTCCACTCAAGTTCGCCTCAAGTTCAGAGAGCTTGGTGAGCTCCCTTTAGCCTCTCAGACCATCATGAAGGACTCTCGTCATGGGACATGTGTTTGAACTTTCTGGAAAGTGCAGTCACAGGAAACTATCTGATGTAGCCATGAAAAAATGGGGGTGGGGGCAAACGTATAGCTAAATTCAAGATTTTTTATGGCTAATCCACAGACTTGAAACTGGTGTGGTCCCTGCCATGGAAACAGCAAGGTCAGAGCCCCAGGGCTATTTCCAGGGCCTGGAAAAGATTGGCAAAGGTCAGGAAGTGACTGTGGGAAGCTACAAACTCTACGAAGCAGCCTCTGAACATGAAACAGGCCAAAGTGTTTCCCCAGAGTCTTATCTCTGAGTCAAGTACCTCGGTTTGTTTTTCAGTATCTTTTTCTTCCTTGCATGGGAAAACGGGTCAGTAGAGTATCTTTTAAAACTTAATGTCCTTGATGAGTCTGAGGGAGGACTCAGAAGTTCAGAGAAACTACTCCCCAGCAGGCCTACAGAGCTTAAATCTCCATGTAGGTAAGAGAAAGCAAATCGGGCTGCTCTGGAGTGAAATTCTAAAGCGGCAGAGAACTGCCTTTCTTCTTCTGGCCTGGAGTCTGCGCAGTCCTCTGAGAACTGTCCTTCGTGGATTTCCTGTAGGCAGCTCCAGAGGAGCGCAATCTTCTCTCTAGCTCCTGGTATCTGTACAGGTGCCACTGGGAGGCTGAGCCCACCCAAAAAGGAGGACGGAGGGGAGGGGAGGAGGAGGGAGGAGGAGAAAGGGGAGGTAGGAGGGAGGAGAAGGAGGGAGGAAAAGGAGGGAGTGGGAGGGAAGGAAGAGGGAGGAGGAGGGGAGGAGGGAGGAGAAGGAGGGGGAGGAGGGAGAAGGAGGGAGAAGGAGGGGAGGAGAAGGAGAGAGGGAGGAGGGGAGGACGAGGAGAAGAAGAAGGAGGAGAGGAGAAGGAGAGAGGGGGAGGGGAGGAGGAGGGTGGGAGATGGAGGGGGAAGAGGAAGGAAGAGAACTCCATCAGAAACAATGGTATTTTTCTCCACAAACGTTCGCTCCTCCCCAGAAAGGCTCTTCTCACTGACCCACTTTTCACAATCTAGCTTGTAGTTGATGCAAGATAAAATGAGTTGCAAGTGGACATTTATCAGTATTGATCTGTGTCCGATGAGCATCAATGATGGTACATTATCAACACATGGGAGAAGATGAAAAGGCTGAGGGGGGATGGGGGATGGGCTGGAGACCGCTCCTGAAAGGGCATAATCTCTATCTGGAGGTGCTTGCTCACGCTAACCAGCTCATGGAATTGATTGCCATGGAAAATGCTTTAGATTAAAAACCCAAGGAAACATTGCAGAATTCCTGTAATCCTTATCTTTTGGGATTTGTGTGTGTGTGTGTGTGTGTGTGTAACTGAGTGACCTCTCACATTTGAGAATGAAACCTAAGTTAAAAAAAAATAGCCCAAAGGCCTGTCATCTACAGTATCAGATATTTTACCCATGGCTTCTTCCTCTGTCCCAGGAAAAGGAATACCTTCAGTTTGATTACATTGATTGACAAGTTACTAGTTGAGTTAATAAAAGTGAAAATATTGTTACTAAGAAGACTGATGGGGAAGGAATCAAAGATATGTAACGGGCCTATTTGATGAAGAACACAGTACCAACGCCTGCCTGTGTGTAAGAAACTTCCACAAAAAAAAAAAAAAAAAAAACCCAAACCAAAAACCAACCCAGTAGTGTTATGTGCCGGGAGACAGCAGCTGACCCATTTGGCTCCACCCATCACTGGAGGCTCCTTATCTGTAAATCTTGAACCGTGCCACCCACACAGTACTGTGCTGTGATGTTAGCTTCTAAAATGGCTTAGAGGGAAAGTTAACAACACTACATCTTCAAAACACTTTTTGTTTTGTCAGCTAAAACTTTTTGGAGAAAAGTGAGCATGCTCAAAAGGCAATCCTGTCCACCACATCTCTGATGCCCAGCCACATTCCTGTCCACCACTGGAACCTTTCAAACATACGTTCTGTGTCCTTGAGCACAAAAATGTGGTTGCTGATAGGTTTTCTGTGCCCCACAATAGGTTTCTCCACTGACACAGTGAGCCAAACCAAGCCAAATTAAAAAGCAAAAGACCAGGCATGTTTGAGCAAAGCACTCCCAGGTGACTCTCCAGCCCCCAGAGATGAGGCAGGGGAAAGAGACAGGAGAGAAATCACGTAGCTGGTCTAAAGGATGGGGCTTAAATACCTGTAGGCGTGGGGAGGGGAGAGAGGGTGGTAGTGGTGATGGGTTCTCCATGAGCTGGGTTTGTGTCCACTTAAAATCCTTTAGGCGGGGACTGAGCAGCTGGCAGCTTCCGGGGAGAAGTTACCACTTGGCAGTTTTTCTGAAAGGGCGGGGTTTGGAGAGGCGGGAGTGGGGCTCTTTCAGCTCTAAGTTCCAGGCAAACAGTTGCCATCTTTGCTTCTTGATTGTCAGTGGAGCATGCCCAGTATGCACGCCTTAAAGTCCTAATTGTTATCATTTGTAAAGATGGGGGGGCGGTCCCATGATGGGCAGCAGCGAGTGACCAGAGGCCTTGACAGGCTCCCTAGACCGTGGCCTGAGGCCTCTGCAGGAGACAGACAGATATGCCATGCAGAGAGAGTTTGGGTGTAGAGTTTATTTGGTGGGTTATGGAGGGGAAAGGGAAGGAGAGATGCGGGGAGAGGAGAGAGAGAGAGAAGCTGCCTCTCCAGAAGATGGGCAGATGGAGAAAGAGAAGGGGGGAGGTTAAGAGGGGCAGAGCTTTTCTCTTAAAGGGACAGGATACCCAGGTGACATACCAGGCCCACAGATTACAACACTAATCCCTTAAAGCCGCTAAGGTGCTTCCCCACATACAGGCATAGCCTGTCTGAGTAGCATCCCTGTGCTTTCTTTGTTCCAGGAGGGGCCCGCTTTTGGAATAGCTCCAGTGCTTCCCCTACCGCTGCGGGTGGTTCATCTTCTTCATTCTTTTATCAGCTGCTCATGGCGTGAGTACTCACTAGAAGGAATATGCATTATGTAGCACCATCCTGAAGGGGAAGGAAGACTTCAAGTGCTAGGCTTCAAGCCAACACACAGTAGATTAGCAGTGTGGAGCAGTCTCCCTTCCAGAGTGGGAGGAAAGGCCCCACCTGGAGGCCTCACTCTCAGAAGAGAATCTGGGTCTTAGTGGTCGCTTAAGTGTTGAGAAAACCCAAAGGGGCAGTTACCTCCAGTGTTTTCTCCCTGGCACTTCTTCTCCAGGATTCCAAAGCTCTCATAAGCCAATCGGGACCTTCTTGTGTTTGGTTTTTGACTGCGCTCACTATGTTGCCCAAGCTGGCCTCCAAGTCCTAGACTCAAGCAGTGCTCTTGTGTCTGCCTCTCCAATAGCTGGGACTGTAGGCCTTCATATCCATCTTCCTTTGACGTTCTCGATTAGATCTCCCACCCAGCATGCCAGGCTCAGCCCTTCTAGTGAAGCACCGAAAGCTGCCTCCCAGGCTGCCAAGGTACCTTCTCACCAAGTCCAGACAACCCCAGCCACCCTGGGGCCCCTCGCCTTCTCTTTATTTTTCCAACCAAAAAGCCTGGAACTAGACTTCCAGCTTGTGGAGTTGCTATTTTGTTTTCTGACCCATGAAGATGAGGTCTCAGCAATGAGGTCTTCTGTGGGTGGTCTGCTCTCAGCACCAGCATTTCCCCTCTGAAGACTAACACATTTGGAAGGCCCAGCCAGGCACACAAACCCGAGGCAGGTTTGGTCCCCGTTTCTGTCTATATTGCCCTAGCCTCTGCGCCATCAACCCTGTAAGCAGTCAAGTTACTGCACAGAAGCCTATGAATCCAAACCCAGGAGGCCTTGCGGCCTTCACTCATCCTTATGTCTTAGGTATTTGGGCCGTGCACACCCTGTCTTCCCTGGTTTTCGAAAAGATTTAGATGCTACGGTGGTTAGCAAAATACGAATTTACCCAAGGCCTGCAGAACAGGTTTTTTTTTTATCACGTATTTTTGTAAAATTATAATTACTGTCTTGTGAGAGGGCTGAAAATTCGACCTTAACAAGAGGTCCTCGTCCTAAAAGAGTTAACAGTACAGAAACTCGCTGGAGAGGCGGGAGGAGGTGTATATTTAATGGCAAACATGGGGACAGAAAGACATAAGAATACCAACTTACCAATCATTCTAGCTGGCGAGGGTTTCTCTAGTTCTGCAAAATGGCAAAGTAAACAGGAGAAGGAGAATTCTAGAGTCTAAAACATCCTGGAGAAAGCATGCTCACACATAATTGGCTTTTTCCAAGCAATGTTGTATTGGCTGCTGAATACAAGGATGTCGTCATCCTGGGATTCATGGAGAGCAGGACCAGACTGAGGCCAAGTAGTAAGAGGTGCATTCCTTCCTTCCTTCCTCCCTCCCTCTCTCCCTCCCTCCCTCCCTTCTTCCTTTCCCATCCCTCTCCCTCCTCCTCCCTCCCATCTCCACCCCTACCCTCTCAGCCCTTGCCCTCCTGCTCCTCTCTCCTCTGATTGGTCTTCACAATAGTGTTGGCAGGTAGCTTCCAGCTGGGATGCCTGCCAGATTTCTAGCCAGAGAAGCCAGCTGCAGCTGTGTTGGCAATGACAGACCGAGAAGGAGGAGCCAGCTCCTAAGTGAAGTCCTGATTCTCCCTGAGGAAACTCTGGATGTTTCTATCACAGGGGGGTTGGGGGTGGGGTTGGGGGCAGCTTCTGGGAGCAGCACATTAGCTGGTTGGAGCACTGTGCTGTGCCGCACATCAGAACACAGCAAGGGTAACCCTCATGAAGAGCATTGTCAGACCACGAACGCCTTCTTCTAAACAAGGCCCAGTCCCCATGTGGTTATGGGGAGCTGGGTGCTCGGCAGATTCCCTGAGAGGCAAACAGATGGAGGGGAGCACAGACAGATAGTGAAAATGGCAAATGTCCAGCTTCTTCCTCACCCCCCTGACCTGAGGCAAAGGCCTGGTGGGCCTTTTCTCCCTCCCACAAGTCTCCCTCCCTCAGGCTGATCAGTCCAGGCTGGCCAGATTTGTCCAAGGCCTTAACATATTTACCTGAAATTGTGAGCCCAAAAGCTCTCCTTTCTTCACCTAAGCTGATCAACCCCAAATTAGCCATCCCTTCCCAAACCACCCAAAACACTTAAAACACCAGGCCTTGGGGGAGGGGTGGATTTTGGCCCCCTCTTTGCTCTGCAAGGAATCCGAGACTGTTCCTGTCTTTTGATTCTAATCAAGACCCCTAGAAGGTAACAACATCTGGGGAAGAATCCCCTTCCCTCACCATTTGCTCATGATGTCAGTGTTCACCTTCAGCCAACCTCACAATATCTGCCATCTAGTCCCAGATAGGCAGTGTTGGATGGAGGGTCCAGTTTCCAAGGGCAAGGTGCCAGGTGTCGGCAGAACTGGGTATGTCTATAGTCCCTCAGGAGATTAGATAGGTCATGATGAAGCAATGTCCAAAGTGGGGGTCTGCAAGGCTCCCCTAAAAAACCTCAACCAATCTTTAAACCTCTATGAGCATTAATTTGTGATTTATCACACTGATAGAAAGAGGAGCTTTCACAAATAGGAGCCTTCACAAGTTCCTTTTCCATTCTCTCTCATGGTCTATCTCCTATTTTAGTCTCTTCTTAGTTGCCCTGTGTCCCTCTGGGGCACGTAAATCCCTTTGGTGCTGAGATCTTGGCCTCGGTGTGTCCTGTGCCCACCGCAGTCCTTTTGCTTAACAGCAGCACAGCTACGCCTCCAGCCCTGTGGAGACCCCGCTGTCGGCATCAGGGAGCTTACCACTGAAAGATCAAGTCAGTCACTGTCAGAGGTGTGATATGAGAAAAATAAAACCAGCCATTGGCGACTGAAGGTGGAAACAGGCAAGGAATATGGGAGACCTCCACAAGCAAAAGGGGATCGATTCCCTCCCGGTGCCTCCCAGGAGGGATGTGGCTTTGTCAATGCCTTGACTTGACTCAGCAAGCCCTCCACTGCGTCCTAACCACCAGAACTGTACTGGACGTCTACTATTCCCATGGTCAGCTCCTGGGAAGGTTAAAGCAGCAGAAAGAAAAGGAATTCAACTACAGTCAAATGAGGTCAGAGCTGTAGTTTACAAGCTCTGTCTTTGGATTCAGATTCAAAGCGATTCCACTCAGAATAGCCTCTGGCAACAGTGAGTACATGTGTGATATGTGAACTCACCCAAACTGCGCAGGACTCTAATTTTCTTAGTTCCTCTTCTCAAAAGAGAAGTTTCAAACTCTGATTATGTCCTGTAGGTAGGTAACTATGGAGCAAGAGGGTTTTGCAACACCTAAGGGACAGGGAAGGTGTACATCAGGCGGAAGTGATTAGCACGCCTCACCCAGACCGCCCCAGCGAGAACATCGCTCCTGGCCTGCCTGCTTTTGAAATAAGCAAATACCCAGGCAAAACTCCCTTCTTTCCCCTCTCCCCTGAGTCTGAGAAACCTCAGAGACATAGCATTCAGGACATTAATACATTAGTCACGTTAACTTCAAACCCAAATTTCAGAATTTTGCTCTCAGAGTACAACAGCATGAAAGCCCATTTATTTACACAGCTTCCACACAAGGAGAAGAGCTGAAGACAGCTATTAGCTGAATTGCTCAGGCTTCAGCTACTATTCCCAGCATGCATTTCAAGTTGACATCACCTTTCTTGGAGTCAAGTGTGCATTTCATGTGAAATGATCTGACGTTGCTGTTGTGTTTTGAGACAGGGCTTCTCTGTGTAGCCCTGGCTGTCCTGGAATTAGCTCTGTAGACCAGACTGGCTTCGAACTCAGAGATCCACCTTCCTCTGCTCCCTGAGTGTAGGGACTAAAGGTGTGTGCCATCACCGCTCAGTAAAGATATGCTTTTTAAAATGTCCTAAAGTACATACAAATCTATACAAGAATCGTTAACCTCACATCATAACGTAATAACCCAGTTGGGTATCTGCAGGCATGCTAAGGCCTGAGTGCGTGTTCTCAAGCTCTCTCCCTTACAGAATGTCTTTGTAAGCCAGTATGGATCACAGCAAGCAAGTCCAAGCTTCCAGTGCTGCACCGTTGGAGTGAAGAAGACACAAATAAGATGGAAATGGTAGATTAGATACTGGGACCAAAGTGATGGTCCAGCCATACTACTGGGCTTCCACGAGCACTGAGGTGGGAAAATGAGAAGCTTGCGTGCAACCCGAGACAGTCTCTTACTGGAAGGCTTTCCCTAGCACTATAGCAGGTAGGAAAGCCACCCAGAAGGAAAGGATTGCCGTAGATGGACATCGAAGACCTTCAAACTAGAGGAGAGGGGAATGTAGCTGTACCGGTTAGTTTTTTTGACTTTAGAGTCATTAGGGAAGAGGACCTTAAAGGAGAAAAACGCCTTCGTCAGGTTGACCTACAGGCACGCCTGAGAGGCATTTCCTTGATTAATGATTAACGAGGGAGAGCCCAGCCCACTGTGGGTGGTGCCCTCCCGGCAGGTGGTCCTAGGTTTTATAAGAAAGCAAACTGAGCAAGCCATGAGGAGCAAGGCAGTAAGCAGTGTTTCTCTATGCCATAGAGTCTGTGGGTTCTGCTGCACTTCCTGCCTCCAGGTTCTTGGTGGCTTTCCTTTGTGGTCGATTGGGACCTGAGTTCCCCAAGGTCATAGTCTTTATCAAAGCAAGAGCAAGCCAGCAGTGGTGCGGTAACAGTACATAGCACCATGGGGAGCTGGTCACGGTGTCTGGGTTCACAGCAGGATGCACACTGTGAACTGAGGACAGAGGGGTGTCCCCGGGCTTTTTGGTTCATGTGAGAGGCCTTTGAGTCTCAGACCTGATGCAGCCCTAAACCCAGAGGGCTAATTGTACATTTAATTTATGGAGTGAGAGAAAGACTTCAAGGGAATTTCTTTGAGGTTTGTACTAAATGGGCTCAGAGGAGGGTGGCAGAAGTACATTTGCACAGAGCTGGCACTTTACGAATCCTGTGGCTGAGCAGCAACCTCTTTCCTGGGTTATCCTTTCTGCTCCACCCTCCTACCCCCTAAGCAGAGATCTCTGACATGCCAGGAGATAGGAATGACCAGGAGAAAGAGGACTGTAGTCACAGAACTAGACGATCTTAATGTCAGGGTGTAAGTGTCTCAAGGATCAACACTAATCTTGGAGTTCAAGGATAGGTAGGGCCTATGGTCTGTGCAGGATTCCAGACGCAAGCTGTCCCCAGGAAACTCTGAGCTGGAGATTATCCCATGCAGATGATCTGGGGTGCCTGAGGGGGATCATCCATGGAGGAGTGAAGCAGATCAGACTGGGCAGTGGGAGGAACTCAGTCAGAAGGAAAGTCATAGCTCAACGCAGAGACAGTCTGGACAGGACACTGGCAGTGGAGAGCGGCCTTGAGTTGAGGTGGGTGGGTGGGTGAGCGAGCTAAGGCTTAACACTCCTGCATAGTCACACACTGAGTAGGAGCTGCCAAGGAGTGGGGACATGACTCTGGAGAGTCAGAGATGGGACCAGGGGGGCTCCCGTGAGGGAAACCGAGGACATTAGGCTTACAGGAGGTGATCTGGGTGGAGCACTACTGTGCTTTCTGTGGTCGCTCCTTGTCACTCATCTTAGGGTTTCCACTGCAGTGACAACATACTGATCAAGAACAACTTGGGGAGGTTTGTCTGAGATTTCTGTCCTGCCCGGTTCCCGCAATCGTTGAGTCCCAAAGAAATCACACAGAGGTCTACATTAATCATAAGCTGATTGGCCCATTAGCTCAGGCTTCTTATTAACTCTTACAACTTATATTAGCCCATCATTCTTATCTGTGTTAGCCACGTGGCTCAGTACCTTTTTGTCGCGAGCTGTTGGGTTTCAGCTCAAGGTCCTTTTGCTAGTAGCGCTATGAGGACTCAGTGCCCTTCTCCCCAGAGCGCGATGAGTAACTAGACCAAGCAAGAGAATTGTCTTTATAATGATTCTTTATCAATAGCTTCTATATCCAATGCATTAAGGGGGTTCACACTCTTAGCACATATGAGAGGACCAATAGGCAACACGCAAACAATTCAATATTAATCCTACTAATCCTAAACATAAAACCAATTCCTAACTTCCATTCGACTTATCAATTATCCATAAAACACTTCTTAACCTTAATACAACTTATCAATTAACATTTCACACACTAACACACACGTTAATACATCTTATGCTCTTCTCTTAACATTTCACAAACGCATTAAATAGCATCATACAACCTGATATCCTCTGTAAGGGTTCTTCAGCCCTGAAAAGGGCTTTTGGGTTTCTTCAGGCTGGATGCCCAACCGCACCAGGTGCTTGACCACAAAGTTCAACTCTTGACCACGTAGGCTTTGTGGTCTTGATGAAGTATTAAGTCGGCACAAATCAATAACCAAGCCAGCTCAATAGGAACAAGTATTTTTAATGAAAGAAAAGGGGGGAACTCACGCCACTCACGCTGCAGTCCTATCCATCCAGTAGACACTGCATGGAGAGTGAGCACACCTATGTTCTCTCGATTTTCTACCTGGGGTCCAAGTGGCCACACCCCAACTTGATGTGATTGGTTAATGGCTTTTCCCCATCATCTACCCCTTCTGTCTAAACAAGATCAATCCAAACCCAACATAGCTATATACAATAGGAACAGACACCAAATACAAAATTACAAACAATAAACAATATTAAGCAAGGAATATATAACAAAAGTTTTAATAAACATTCTATTTTAAGGAGTCTAAGTATTACATTGAAATTAAGTTTGGCTAAACTGTGAGGAGGGTAACTATAATTATTTAATCTTTAACTCCATCAGAGATCTGAGAAGGGAAACAATATTACTTGAGTGGACAGGAAGTGTAATCGGGAAACTTTTAAAATGTGCAACAAATGACAGAGACAACTGACTACCTGGGCAATCACCCAAAGTCTCATTTGCAATGTTGAAGCAACCAACTTTGGCTAAGGCCTAAGGTAACTGACATACCATTTTCAAAAGCAAGAAACTTTTTTAAACTATCTTACCCTGTCTTGGTAGGATATGACAGTTTTGTTTTATCCATTTATGGAAATTCGGTATCTCTGTCAGTGGTTGAGGTATGGGCATTTCTTTGCCCAGAGGCCAGTTCTGCCAAGAAGAAAGGCTCCAGATGGAGTGTCTCTGGTGCTCAACATTCTCTCGGGAATAGATTGGTGTTGCCAGGAGAGATTGTGTCTCATTGTCGCGAAACTACGAAACTCTAGATTAGACTAAAGGCCATTTTGTACAGCTCCTTGAAGAGGTTGAAGATTATCTATCTATACTGAATATAATCTCTATGTATCTAAAGAACCTGATTAGTCTAATCATGAATATAACAGACATAGATGACTATTGATCTATAATTTTCAATACCTATCTAACTTAAAGACTAAGACAATAAACAACTGTGCAATAAATGAGGACAATGACTTTCAAATATAAACAATGTATAAGTATCTTAATTAGAGGTAGTAATGTACATTGCAGTATGGTAAATATATATATCATACATAAACAATGTTTCAAACAGAGGTAGAAGCATAGAAGTGCACTGGGAAAGTGGACCGGCGGCAGCTGCGGCGGCGGCGGGAATTGCCTCTGCCCACAGCTGCCTGTGACGGGGGTGTGCCGTGAGGCACGCAGAAATGGGAGGGAACTGGGCAGGAGCTGGGAGCGTGGGATCTTAAGCCCAGAGAGGGCTGGAACTGTCTATGTGGCCCTAAAAGCCACGTTGGGGTGCCAGATGATGAAGTATTAAGTCGGCACAAATCAATAACCAAGCCAGCTCAACAGGAACAGGTATTTTTAATGAAAGAAAAGGGGGGAACTCACGCCACTCACGCCGCAGTCCTATCCGTCCGGTGGACACCGCATGGAAAGAGCGCACACCTGTGTTCTCTCGATTTTCTACCTGGGGTCCAAGTAGCCACACCCCAACTTGATGTGATTGGCTAGTGGCCTTTCCCCCATCATGGTCTGACAATGTTCTGCTCTCGACGCTCTTGATCTGAAGAGGCCTGTGGCCTGGAGGGCTAAGGCGACTGCGGCAGCAGCAGGGCGGGCGCTCTGAGGATCTCATTACGAGGCTCAGCAGCTTGTTTGGGCCATCGTGATGGTGAGATAACTGCCTTGCTTCTGCCTCTCTCTCTTTATGCCCCTTCGAACCCATCTCCCATTCGATCCTTCTGATAGCCAGATGCCCTAGGCTATCAGTATCGACTGGACAAAGAAGGGTAGGGTCCTTTTCATGTGGCAAGATTACTTTTGTTACCAAGATTACTGGATGCAGCCTTCCCCTCTGGCAGGGCCAGATGGGTGTGGCAGCCTCCAAGTGGGCAAAATGTTCTCTTAATATTGCTCCTTAATAATTTTCTACTTCACACAGTTTCTTACTTAATTTTCTATTTTCTATATTATACTTATCCTTATACTATAGATTTCCTACTTTACCTACACTATAGATTCCCTTTTTTTTATTCATTCAGAGGGATCTATTTCCATGTTCATTACACTTTCTCAGTGGCATAGTCACATCCTGCTTCTTCTGTGTCTGGACAGGGCTGCAGAGGAATGGGCTTTCCTCTTCCCAGAATTCTCCTGTTCTCATTGCCCTGCCTCTACTTCCTGTCTGGTTGTCCCGCCTATACTTCCTGCCTGGCTACTGGCCAATCAGCATTTATTTAAAACATAATTGACAGACTACAGAATTGTCCCACACCAGGGAGGAAAGTGTTTATTTCACCTTAAAACCCTCAGGTCCATACATTGTTTTGTTTTATTTTTTCCATTCAAGAACATAATTAAAGATAAAAAAAAAATTTTTTTTTCCTTTCTTCCCCTTCTCCCGGTCCCCTCCCACTACCCCCACCCCTCCTCCCTCCCCCTTCTTCCTTGAAAGAGGGCATGGTGCCCTGCCCTGTTGGAAGTCCAAGGCCCACCCCCATCCCTCCTGGCCT
>PVIU01013365.1:0-56444 GCA_004026605.1 Ondatra zibethicus | reverse complement strand
TAGGCAACAGGAGGTGACATTGGCTGGGGGAAGGGCACTGTCTGCTTAATCCCACCCTGCCACCACCCCCACAGTGACATCTTGGCAATTAAGGTTGATGAGGGAGGGAGGGAAGGCAACCAGGAGCTGCCACTCTTTCCTGAGAGGTCTGACCTGGTGTCCCCCCAGCTTTAGCTACTATCTGGAAAGAAATGTCTTCGAAAGCACAGAGAGGAGTGTACAGTGCCCCTGGGAGACTGAGAATTGAGAGGCATGGGGTTTTCTGGATTGTTCTCTGTAGCCCAAGCTAGTTTTGAACTTGTAAATCTCCTGCCTCCGCTGGAATAGCTAGGATGACATACCTATGCCACTAGCCCTGAATGAGTGAACTAGTTCAAAGACGTAGTTCTTTGTGATTCTCCTTTTTCTGACCCCTCCCCCATCTTTGCCTTGGTCTCATTAGACATTAAATTCCTTCCTCTTCCTTCTCATTACCTTCTCTTTGTTTAGGGTCTCCTGTGACTCAGTTTCTTCTCCCTTTGGGCCTCAGGCTATACAATTCTCCTTATCAGCCTGTGTACCAGTCACAACATCCTATGTTCCCTGGTTTCCTCCATTAATCTATCTCTGTTTCTCTCTATCTCTCCCCCTCTGTCTGTGGCTGTCCCTCTATTGCTCTAATCTCTGTCTTAATCTGTCTGTCTGTCTCTGTATCACTACTTCTGTCCTTTCCTCTCTCGGTCCCTTTGTGTCTTTGTCTATGCCTCTACATGTGTGTCTCTCTGTCTCTCACTCTCTCTGCCTGTGTCTTTGTCAGTCTCTGTCAAGTGTCTAATCTCTTGTCTCTGGCTGTCTCTCTGATTCTGTCTTTTTCTCTCTGTCTCTCTTTCTCTCAGTCATTTTGTCTCTCACTGTCTCTGTATATCTCTGACTGCCCCTCTGTGTCTGTTTCGTTTAGATTTGTTTATTATTTTTATCGTATGTCTTTTGGATATTGTGTCTGTACACCCTGCGCATGCATGGTCCCTGAAGAGGCCAGAAGAGGGCATCAGATGCGCTGGAACCGGAATTACAGGCAGCTATAAGCCACCATTAGATATTGGGAATGGAACCCAGATCCTCTGGGGGAGTCCCAGCGCTTTTAACCGCTCAGCCGTCTCTCAGGCCCCTCTTTGTGTCTCTGTGTCTCTGACTGTCTGTCTTTCGTTCCCTTTGTACGTTAATTTTGCATCCTTTCTCTCCCTTTTCATCTGCCACTGTGTTTCTCTCCCTTTTTTCCTCTGCCTCTGTCTGTGGGTTTCTCCCTCACATTGCTGTCCCTCTGCCGGTCCACGCAAGCCCGAAACTGCAGCCTGGTCTGAGCCTCCTTCTTATGCTGAAGGTTCTCTTGCTGCTCCTGCGCCCCCACCCCACCCTCAGAAACACACACACCATCCTGCCTTCTCTCTCCCATTAGTAGTCCCCTCCCTTGGTTTTTCTGTGTCCCTCTAGGTATTAATACCTCCTTGAGTCCCTGTCCCGTCCCAAATCTGTTCTACTTCTCTGAACACCGGGCCATGCACTCAAGCACAAACACAGCCAAACACGCATATTCTGTAATCCCTGCTGGCCACTAGGTCACTGCCTGTCACGAGGGGCCCTCCCTGCTCCTTCCCAGACCCCTGCTAGGGGAGATTAGGGCCTCTGGGCCAGAAGGGGAATCAGAACAGATCTCATTAGCAGAATGACACAGAGGAGTTGTATGACGCCTGGAATGCTGTCAGGAGGCTCAGCGGGGGAGGAAGGCTGGCCCTGCAGACAGGGGTCCTTCAGGATAGTGGGTCTCATCATCTCTGGATTTCTAGCCTAAAGTCCAAGTGGAAAGCATTTGCGATAAGTGGGTTTTCTGGTTTCGTTTGGTTTTGTGTTTTTTTGGTTTTTTGTTGTTGTTGTTGTTTTTGATTTTTGGTTGGTTGGTTGTTTTGGTGTTTTTGTTCATTCGTTTGGTAGATTAGTTGATTGGTTGGTTGGTTGGTTGGTTTGGTTTTTGTTTTTTAGTTTGTTGTTGCTTTTTTGTTGTTCTTGTTTTGAGAAAAATGAAAAGAAGGCTAGGATTAAAAATTCTGACATAAACAAGGCCCTAGGTTCAAACTCTATGTTGCTGAAAAAAAAAGTGTTTGGCTATGTTTGTGCTTGAGTGCATGGCCCGGTGTTCAGAGAAGTAGAACAGATTTAAGGCGGTAGTGGGGCACACCTTTAACCCCAGAAAAGAGGCAGACATATCTCTGTGAGTTCAAGATCTGCCTGGTATTAGAATGAGTTCCAGGATAGCCAGAACAGCCAGAACTTCGGGCAAGGAATTACTTTTTTTTTTCTTTTACTGAGAATAGGTTTTTTTCCCTCATATAATATATCCTAATTAGTTCCCCTCACCCACTCCACCTCCCTTCCCATCTGGATCCATTCCCTTTCTGTCTCTCATTGGAAAACAAACAGGTGAAGCTAGAGAGATGGCTCAGGAGTTAGGAGCACTGGCTGCCTTCCAGAGGACCAGGGTTCAAGTCCCAGCACCTATATGGCAGCTCACAGTTGTCTGTAACTCAAGTTTCAGTGAATTTGACTTCCTCACACAGACATACACATAGGCCAAATACTAACACATGTAAAAATTAAATGAATTTTTTAAAACCCTGATTAACAAAATACAATTCCTAGTGTTGTGCACACACACACACCATAAACTAGAAGAAGGAGGAGGAGAGGAGGAAGAAGCAATCAGACTTTTTTTTTTTTTTTTTTTTGGTTTTTCAAGAAAAGACTTCTCTGTAGCTTTGGGGGCCTGTCCTGGAACTCATTCTGTAGACCAGGCTGGCCTCAAACTCACAGAGACCCACCTGGCACCACCACCATCTGGCACAAACAGGCTTTTAAAGGACAACAATAAAATATAGTAAGATAAAACTAAACATCAGAATTGGACAAAAGAAACAAAGAGGAGTTGGAGCAGCAGGAACGGTTGTTTGCCATGTTGGAATACAAGAATGGTGAAATAAAACCCATTTAGGTGAAATTAAAAATCTGGAGAAATTTAAAACCTTATATGAAAGTATGGAATCTAAGCTGTCCACATCAGCCAGCCCTGAATCTCTAGAAGACAGCACCTATTATGCAGATTTACTTCAACTAAAGTTTGATAAGTTAAACAAAGAAAATGAAAGCACAAAAGGGAAGCTATCCGTATGGAGAATGAAGGTGTTGTTTGAGAGCCAGTGGGCCCTGGATACTGAGCGGAAACTGTTCACGAATGAAAGACACCTGAAGCTTTCAGAAAGTGAAAATATAAAACTGAGAGCTAAGTTAGATGAATTAAAGCTGAAGTACAAACCTGAAGGGAAAATTGAAGTACCTGTGCTCAAAAAGAGGTGCTGCCATTGGATTTAACTGCCTCAGAAGAAACACCTGCTGCCCGTGCCATTGGGGAAGTTTCTAGACTGCCACTTCAGAGAGAGGAGAAAGAGTCCTGCCTCAATAGCTTAAATGATAGCACTGTGCAGAGGGCACTGCCGGCCTCTTCGGCCATTCAGCCAGCTAGCCTCTCTCCTCGCAAGAGTCCATCTCTGGATATGCAGCCAAAGACGGAGAAGGAATGTGTAAAGCTCATGGACAGTCCAGGCAGTGCTGAGGCCTTATGTGAACAAAGTGGGAACACCCCCAGCTCCCCCAGGTTATCTGCGGAATCAAAGCTTTCAACAGAGGTGAAAGAAAGGAAAGAAACTACAAGCAAATTGGAAAAAGGAGCGTGTAAGAAATCACACACCATCATGTACGTGTCCTCAAAGTCAACCCCGGAGACGCAGTGCCCACAGCAGTAGTAGGGTGTTGCTCTGCGAGGCCTGTGCGCAGGATACCCTTGTGGAACATTTGCATACACCAGTGCTAAGATCTCTGCGACCAAAAATTCAACTATCCTGTGATTCTAACCCAGAGCCTCTGTAAGTGATGGTCCTTCACAGACTTGTGAGTCACAGTGAACAAACCATTACCAGAGGAAATACTTTTATTTAAACCTGTTTGCTGCACTGGACCGGATTTTGAAAGTTATGTGATAAATAATGTTCCTTAAGAACTGAAAATTGGACAATACAACACTGAAGTTATTAATTATGTTTTCCTATGTGCAATTTCATGAATAAATACAATTTTATTTTCCCTGTCTTGTAAAAAAAAAGAAAGAAAAAGAAACAAATAGAAGAAAAAGAGCCCAAGAGAAAGAAAAGAAACAGATGAGATTCGTTCCCACACTATAACAAGAGTGAAGGTTCCATGTAGGCACTGGCTCAACATCTCCGTGTTCAATGAGTTTGTAGGTGTTGTCTTCAGCAGTGGGGCCTTGCCATCACTTTATGGTGAGCAACCTATAGTCTCTGTAACAGCCTAGGTTGTTTGGGGATTCCCGTTGACCAAGAACTCAACTGGAGTCAGGTGGTGGTGGCACCAAGAACTCAACTGGAGTCAGGTGGTGGTGGCACACACCTTTAATTCCAGCACTCAGGAGGCAAAGGCACGCAGATCTCTGTGAGTTCAAGGCCAGCCTGGTCTACAGGGCTAGTTCCAGGACAAGCACAAAAGCTACAGAGAAACCCTGTCTCAGAAAAAAATAAAATAAAATAGCTCGCCGGGCAGTGGTGGCACACGCCTTTAATTCCAGCACTCGGGAGGCAGAGGCAGGTGGATCTCTGCGAGTTCGAGACCAGCCTGGTCTACAAGAGCTAATTCCAGGACAGGCTCCAAAGCCACAGAGAAACCCTGTCTCGAAAAACCAAAAATAAATAAAATAAAATAACTCAATTAGATGTAACCCAGTCCTGGTACTGGAAGCTTCATTTGATGACAAGAAATGGCCAGTTGGGACTCTGCCTCCCCCATCATTTGGCAGTTTCATTTCGATCACCTTCATATATGTATACCTTTTACGCTGCTTCTACTGTATTAGTTTCCCACACTACCCCTCAAGTGGCCCTTAATTTCAGCTGTCTTTCCCCTTATTTCCCTGCCCCCTCTACTTCCTCACTTGATCTTCCCATTCCAGACACCCCATCTCCATCCATCCATAAATATCTATTCTATTCCTCTTTCCTGATGGAATCTATTCCCAGGCCAGTGCCTTACTCTGTACTTAACCTCTGTGATTCTATAGATTGTAGCTTAGTTATCATTGATTTAAAAGCTAATATCCACATATAAGCAATAAATGCCATATTTCTCTTTCTGGGTCTGAGATACCCCACTCTCAGGATGGTTTTTTTCTAGTTCCATCCATTTACCTATGAACTTCATGATTTCATTTTTAATAACTGAATAATATTCCAATTTGTAAATGTACCATATTTCCTTTATCCCTTCTTCTGTTGAGTAACATCTAGGTTGTTTCAAATTTCTGACCATTATGGCTAGAATGGCAATGTATATGGTTGAACAAGTGTCTCTGTAGTACAATGAAGTGTCCTTAGGGTACATGCCCACGAGTGGTATAGTTTTTTGAGTTCTTTATATATTTTGGATAGTAGTCCTATATCAGATGTGGAATTGGTAAAATTCTTTTCCCATCCTGTATGCTGCCCCTTTGTCCAAATAAAGGTGACCTTTATTGAAGCTTTTCAGATTTATGAGGTCCCACTTATTAACTATTGATCTTAGTGCCTATGCTACCAATGATATTCTGTTCAGAAAGTCTTTTCCTGTGCCAATGAGTTCAAGGTTTTTGTTTTGTTTTGAACCTCCTGCCTCTGCCTCCTTCAGCAAATCCTACTGGCGTGCACCACCACGACCCGCGAGTTCAAGGTTTTAAGGTCTTTGATCCATTTGGAATTGAGTTTTGTGCAGGGTGATAAATATAGATCTATTTGCATTTTTCTGCATGCAGACATGCAGTTTAACCATCACCATTTGTTAAACATACTGATGTGCCCACCCCCCCAGTGTGTCTTTTCTTCTTTCTTTCCTTCTTTCTTTCTCTCTCTCTCTCTCTTTCTTTCTTTTGGTTTTTCAAGATAGATTTTCACTGTATAACAGCCCCAGGCTGTCCTGGAACTCACACTCATTCTGGCTTCAAACTCAGAGATCTGCTTGCTTCTACCTCCCAAGGGCTGGGATTTAAGGTGAGCATCACCAGGTCCAGTTATTTCTGGCTTCTTTATCATTCTTTATTCATTTCTTTTTCTTTTTTTGGTTTGTAACTTTGGAGCCTGTCCTGAAACTAGCTCTTGTAGACCAGGCTGGCCTCAAACTCATAGAGATCCACCTGCTTCTGCTTCCCAAGTGCTGGAATTGAATGTGTGTGCCACTCCAGCCTGTCTAAAGATTTAGTTATTTAGTATGTATACAGTTTCTGTCAGCATGTATGCCTGCAGGCCAGAAGAGGGCACCAGATCTCATTACAGATGGTTGTGGGAATAGAACTCAGGGAGCCACGTGACATGAGTCACAGAGATGCGCTTTGCAGACAAAGTGGGTATTTATTTAGTGGGCTATGGAAGGGAAGGGGAAAGGAGAGGAGGGGAGAAGGGGGAGAGCAGAGAGAGGCAGTGAGAGGCAAAGAGAGAGAAAGAGAAACAGGGACAAGAGAAGGGGGGAGAGAGGAGAGGAGCCAGGGTTTCTCTGTAGCTTTTGGTTCCTGTCCTGGAACTAGCTGTTGTAGACCAGATTGGCCTCAAACTCACAGAGATCTGCCTGGATTAAAGGCATGTGCCACCACCGCCCAGCCAACCAGCCTCTTCTTGAAGACTGATTTTGTTTTGTTTTTTAAATCGTTGAAGGATCTTTCTTCCCTAATTTAGGATTGGTCAGTTTCTTTTCTTCTTCTTCTTCTCCTTCTCCTTCTCCTTCTCCTTCTTCTTCTTCTTCTTCTTCTTCTTCTTCTTCTTCTTCTTCTTCTTCTCCTTCTTCTTCTTCTTCTTTGGTTTTTTGAGACAGGGTTTCTCTGTAGCTTTGGAGCCTGTCCTAGGACTAGCTCTTGTAGACCAGGCTGGCCTCGAACTCACAGAGATCTGCCTGCCTCTGCCTCCCAAGTGCTGGGATTAAAGGCATGAGCCACCACCACCTGGCAGATTGGTCAGTTTCAAGACAAACTGAATGACTGACTGACCAACAACTAACTGTTGTTTAAACACAGCCTGACCCGGCCTTGAACTTGTTGAGCCAGTTCCTAAGACCTTTGTTTCGAGTTTCCAGGCTTTTGTTTAAGGTCAGGAGGGTAAGGAAGAAGCCAGCCCTACTGTAAATCCCCTTTATTACCTAGTCAGAAGCCTTCTCCCTATCTGTCTGCTATTTAAGGAAATATATCTAACTCCTAGTCATTCCTATTCATATACATAACCCAAGAGAGAAAAAGAGGGAGGAAAGCTGGTTCCTAAAGGTTGCAGTTTGGGTGGTCCCCTTTGTTGTTGTTATTGTTTTATGTATATGGTGTTTTACCTGCAAGGATGTCTGTGCACCTTTTGTGTGCCTGATGCTTGTGGAGGCCAGAAGAGGGTATCAGCCCCCAGGTACTGGAGTTACAGATAGTTGTGAGCTGCCAAGCGGGTGCTGGGGATGGGAAGAGAGTCCTCTAAGAAAGCAGTCTGTGCTCTTAACCCCTGAGCCATCTCTTCAGTCTCAGGATCTTTCTACTGTATAAGTACCGGATGCTAACCGATTGCGCCACTGGAGCATCCTGGGGATTTCTATTCTGATTGGCAGGTTAAGTCATATATCTGCTTCGAATGACCCTTTCTATCACGGTCTGATTTTAAACATAGTGCACAAGCATAAGGCGGTGAATACAGACTCTCCCTAAAGGTTCGCTCCAGGGACACTTTCCTCTCACAATGCATGCACCCAAAACCAGTTCCAGTTGGATCAGCCATTCTATTCTTTCCACCCTATGCGTTAGGAATACACTTGAATAGAAATTTCTAAATCTGTTTGTTGCCATGGGCAGGGAAACCCATACTCCGGTTCAGAGGTGGAAGTATGAACAGCCTAATGAGGGTGTGGGGTCAAGGGGGTTCTAAGGTTGCTAGGTGCATTGTCTGGAAAAGGTGGTGTGGGCACAGTGTGCACACATGGAAAAGCTAGATTGCCAAGTGTGTTATTACAAGAAGGAGGGGTGTGGGTAACACAGATCACATAGGGTTCCAAGTTAAACCATCTGCTATGCTGCCTCTTTCTGGTTATGTTCTATAAAATCCCCATAAACAGGTGGATCTGGCAGCAACTACTCGGGTTGTTAGTGAAGGGTTCAAGAATAAGAATATAAAAGTGTAGATTCCAGAAATAGGAATGTAGAAATAAAGAAATATAAAGTTGTAAGCCTAGGAGAATGAGAGCAGACTGTCAGCAGCTTTCTCAGTAGCTTAAGGATTAACTATTAACAGTGGGTTCCTCTGCTTTACAACCCATAGCTCTATTCACAAGACCAAAGCATCTCTCTGCAAACTGAGAGCTAGCCCATGGATATGAGCTGAGTAAACTTTTAGGAGACAGATATATGACCTCTGGGTTACGCATTATCCCTGCTATGTGAAACTGGCAGCATCAGAGGGGAGAGCACAGGGCTTCAATAAACACCACCTGGAGGTACCAAGGAAGACAATAGTAAGTACAAACACTAGTTTAACTGAGAAACACTGGAGATTGTAAAGTAAGGCAATCTGTGTCTGAGTTTTACCTTGAGATTATAAAAATTCCTTTGTTCAGACCTAATGCTTGGTGCCCCTACTATAAAAAAAGTGGGTTCAGAAACCAGCCTTTGCCACAGCCCTCAAAATCCATCTCTGGCTGTGGTCTCAGATAGCTGAGTTAGGTCTGGCAGCAAAAGCTTTGCCCACTGAGCCATCTCAAGTTTCAAGGATTTTTGTTTGGTTGGTTTGGACTTTTGGAGACAGGGTTTCTCTGCTTAGCTCTGGTTGGCCTGAAACTAGTTATGTAGACCCGGCTAGCCTGGAAGAATAGAGATCGGCCTATCTCTGCCTGTGCTAAGATTAGCCTGGATTGGCTCCCAGTTTTTGTAAGCGGCTCACTATGTAACCTTGTTTTGAAGACCTGGTTCTTGCTGTTGTTAATCCCATTGGTTGGACCACTACCACAATTTAAATCCAAATTTGAAGTCAGCTATAATAAAAGATTGGTCAGGTGGATATACTCTGGCCAGGTCCGTCTCTGGGTTTCCAGAAAATAGCCCTGAATCAACTTTTGCAAGGGCTTAGGAAGGAAAACCTGAAATTCATTTCATTTCCCATTAGGTCTAATCAGGGACAAGTGTACACCCTAAAATATTTCCTGCCTGTGGATCTACCTACCCCCCACCTCCCCACCCCCACCCACATGACATCAAGCACATTCCCCAGCAGACGTTTAGGAGAGTGAAAACAGGAAGCTTGTTATCTCCCATAAACAACAGCCTCTAGCATTTCAGGTATCTGTCCTTGGGCAAGAAGCTTGAAGATCAGGGAAGTGTTTGTTTCACAGATTCCCTTAGGCGTAGGAATTAAAACTTCAAACGTGAGCCAGGCAGTGGTGGTGTGTGCCTTTAATTCCTGCACTCGGGAGGCAGAAACGGGTGGATCTCTAAGTTCCAGGCCAGCCTGGTCTCTAAAGCTACAGGGAAACCCTGTCTCGGGGAAGGGGAGGGACTCATAATGTGAGAAACTCCCAGCGATTCCACTGAAATCAGGAGCAAGACAAGGTTGTCCACTCTGTCCATACCTATTCAATATAGTTCTTGAGGTCCTAGCTAGAGCAATAAGACACCAAAAGGAGATCAAGGGGATACAAATTGGAAAAGAAGAAGTCAAATTTTCACTGTTTGCTAATGATATGATAGTTTACATAAATGATCCCAAAAATTCTACCAAGGAACTTCTACAGCTCATAAACACATTCAGCAATGTAGCAGGATACAAGATTAACTAAAAAAAATCAGTAGCCCTCATGTACACAGATGATAAAATTGATGGGGAAGAAATCAGAGAATCAACACCCTTCTCAATATCCACAAATAGCATAAAATATCTCGGAGTAACTCTAACCAAACAAGTGGAAGACTTGTTTGACAAGAACTTTAAATCTTTGAAGAAAGAAATTGAAGAAGACACTAGAAAGTGGAAAGATTCCCCCATGCTCTTGAGTAGGCAGAATTAACATAGTAAACATGGCAATCCTATCAAAAGCAATCTACAGATTCAACACAGTGCCCAGCAAAATTCTTCAAAGACCTCGAAAGAACGGTACTCAACTTCATATGGAAAAGCAAAAAACCCAGGATAGCCAAAACAATCCTGTACAATAAAAGAACTTCTAGAGGCATCACAATCCCTGACTTCAAACTATACTACAGAACTACAGTACTGGAAACAGCCTGGTACTGGCATAAGAACAGACAGAAGGACCAATGGAACCAAATAGAAGACCCAGATATCAATCCACACATCTTCAAACACCTGATCTTTGATAAAGAAGCAAAAAATATCAAATGGAAAAAAAGAAAGCATATTTAACAAGTGGTGCTGGCATAACTGGATATCAACATGTAGAAAAATGAAAATAGACCTATATCTATCACCATGTACAAAACTCAAATCCAAATGGATCAAAGACCTCAACATAAAGCCAGCCACACTGGACCTTTTAGAAGAGAAAGTGGGAAGTACACTTGAACACATTGGCACAGGGAACCACTTCCTAAATAGAACCCCAGCAGCACAGACACTGAGAGAAACAATTAATAAATGGGACCTCCTGAAACTGAAAAGCTTCTGTAAAGCAAAGGACACAGTCAACTAGACAAAACGACAGCCTACAGAATGCGAAAAGATCTTCATTAACCCTACATCAGACAGAGGTCTGATCTCCAAAATACACAAAGAACTCAAGATTTTGGAAACCAAAAGATCACATAATCCAATAAAAAAATGGAGTACAGACCTAAACAGAGAACTCTCAACAGAAGAATCTAAAATGGCTGAAAGACACTTAAGGAAATGTTCAACATCCTTAGTCATCAGAGAAATGCAAATCAAAATAACTCTGAGATTCCATCTTACACCTGTAAGAATGGCCAAGATCAAAAACACTGATGACAACTTATGCTGGAGAGGTTGTGAGGAAAAGGGAACACTTCTGCATTGCTGGTGGAATGCAAGCTGGTACAACCCCTCTGGATGTCAGTGTGGTGATTTCTCAGAAAATTAGGAAACAACCTTCCTCAAGACCCAATAATACCACTTTTGGGTATATATCCAAAGGATGCTTAATCGTGCCATAAGGACATGTGCTCAACTATGTTCACAGCAGCTTTATTTGTCATAGCCAGAACCTGGAAACAACCTAAATGTCCCTTGATCGAAGAATGGATAAGAAAAATGTGGTACATTTACACAATGGAGTACTACTCAGCAGAAAAAAATAATGACAGCTTGAATTTAGCAGAAAAATGGATGGAGCTAGAAAACATTATTTTGAGTGAGGTAACCCAAACACAGAAAGACAATTATCGCATGTACTCACTCATAGGTGGTTTTAAACATAAAGCAAAGAAAGCCAGCCTACAAACCACAATCCCAGAGACCCTAGACAACAATATGGACACTAAGAGAGACTTACATAGATCTAATCTACATGGGAAGTAGAAAGTATAAAAAGACAAGATCTCCTGAGTAAATTGGGAGCATGGGGACCTTGGGGGAGGATTAAAGGAGGGGAGGGGAGAGGTAGTGAGGGGAGCAGAGAAAAATGTAGAGCTCAATAAATATCAACAAAAAACCCAGAAAAAAAAAAGAAAAGAAAAATAAAAAATACAAAATGATAGTTCAGAGGCACACTCATTAAGAGCACTGGCTGCTCTTCCAGGGCCCAGGTTTAACACTCAATGCCCCTGTAGTTTGAAATTGGAACCAACTGCTCCTGAGGACGGGGTGGGGAGGATGGGGAGTGGGCAGGCCTTGTCTCTGAAAGGGACAGGATGGACCATTATTTGAGACAGTGTTTCTCTGTGGCTTTGGAGCCTGTCCTGGAACTAGCTCTTGTAGACCAGGCTGGTCTCGAACTCACAGAGATCTGCCTGCCTCTACCTCCCGAGTGCTGGGATTAAAGGCGTGTGCCACCACCGCCAGGTCCTCTTAGGGCTTTTCCGGGCACTGTTTACATGTGGTTGGGGGGGTGTCACGCAAAGATGGGGACAGACCACCAAAGTTTAATAAGCCAGAAGCAAACTTTATTCCAGAAACCAGATTCCAGGAAAACCAGAAGCAAACTTAAAAACAAATAAAAAAAGAACCACAAGGGCACAGAAGCTTATCATCTAGCTGAGACCACAGTCAGAGATAGTGTTTGTTAGGCTGTGTCAAAAGGCTAGAGCCTGCGGTGGTGGCACAGGCCCCTATTTTTTTATAATGGGGCACCAAGCATTAGGTCTGAACAAAAGAATTTTTACAATCTTGCGCCAGAGGGTTAGTCAACAGAGACCCAAAGAGGGGGAGTGAGTTCAATGGGTAACTAGGCAGCTATTGAGAAATATGTTCCAGAGGAGATTACAGCAAAAGTCACTAACTGCAAGAAAACAGATGTTTTTAGCAATTAGTCAGAAAAAGGGACTGCTAGCACTATCAGAAGGTTGATAAATCAGAATAACACTATCTCAAGGTAAATCTCAGATATGGATTGCCTTACTTTACAGCCTCCATTAGCAGAGTTCATTAGTCAAACCAGTGTCTGTACTGTCTCTCCTGGTATTTTTCAGGCAGTGTATACTGGAGCCCCATGCCTTCCCTTTGATGGCTCCAGTTTCCCATAGCAGAGACAGTGCCTAACCCAGAGGACATGCATCTCTTTCTCCTAAAGGTTAACTCAGCCCATATCTGTCCTTTATCAAGGATGGCCAGGACACTACTCTCAGTTTGCAGAGAGAAGCTCCTGTCTTGTAAACAGAGCTATGGGTTATAAAGCGAAATATCCCACTGTTAATAGTTAATCTTCAAGCTGCTGAGAAAGCTGCTGACAGTCTGTTCATTCTCCTAGACTTACAACTTTATATTTCTTTATTTCTACATTTCTATTTTTGGAATCTATACTTTCATATTCTTATTCTTGGACTCTTCGGCACGCACATATACAGACAAAACCTCCATATACATAAAGTCAAAATTGTTATTCTGCGCTAAATACGAGTGATAGCGGAACAGGCTTTTTATTTCTCCCAAGTGAGGTGAAGACTAGGGAAGCCTGAGAGCTTGTTTAGTCACAGGACAGAAGGCTGAATCTAGACGGTATTTACCAAATATATTTATGTGAGCAAAGCAGGGTACTGCAGAGCAGGGATTCTCTGCCTGGAACATTCCTGGCTGCCCTTGAACTCCCAGAGATCTTCCCTGCCTGCGCTCCCTGGGTGGTGGAGCAGAGTACTTCACCACAACCAGCCTGCAGAAGGCAGTCCTGCCGCTGGGCTAGGTGGAAGTTAGGCACACCTGCTTTCCCCAGCGCCTAGGTCAGCTGTTCAAGGTCACACTCAGCCACATTCAGCATTCCTGGAAGCTGTGATAGCCTTTGAGTTAGAGACGTGCAGATCTCTATGATCAGTCGGGGCTACGTTGAGAGACCCTGTCTCAGAATAAATAAACGCACACCTTGAGTCTCAATACTTCAGAGGTACAGGTAGGTAGATCTCTGGGAGTTGGAAGCCAACCTGGTAGTAGTGAGTTCCAGGGTAGCCAGAGCTCTAAGTAAATAAAGAAAGAGGAGGTGGGGTTTGTTGTTGTTATTGTTTGGGTTTTTTTTGTTTGTTTTGTTTGTTTGAGATAAGGTTTCACTGTGTAGCTCTCACGGTCCTGGAACTCACTCTGTAAACCAGGCTGGCCTCGAACTCACAGAGATCTGCCTGCCTCTGCCTTCCTGAGTGCTGGATTTAAAGGCGGGTGCCACCACTGCCCAGCAAAGGAGGTGGTTTTACCCAACACCAGAAGACAGGAGCAGTGGTCCCCATGACCCCCATCAATCTTTAGTCCAGGGACAAATCTTGAAGAGAACTTACCAAGTAGGGCAGCTTCCTGATCTCTCCAGGCCAGATACCCGAGGGGAACCCCGCGACTATAACCTAACAACCCTAGTGACCTTGAGGACAAGGGAGAGGATGAGTGGCGAAAGTGGCAGCCAGGACCTGGTCTTGGAGGAGAGGCACTCAGCTTCAGGAAGCAATGATGATGGACACCTAAAGGAACAGGCTGGCTGGAGGCCCAGTGCCTCTTATGATACTGGGTGAAACTAGGTATTTCCCCGGGCTTTGTAGGCCTGAGAGCATGGGGCTAAGGCTGCGTGTTTTTCCCAATTCCTTCGATGAAGCAGCAGTACTAGCTGTTCCTGAAAGACCACAAAACCCTGCAAAGCAATGCCCTGGAGGGTGCAGAGAGATACAGCAGACAATCAGGTGAGTGGGAGGAGCTACAGGTGGGCGGTCTCCAACTGGGTGGGCCCAGAGCAGAGGTGTTTTAAAGCTAAACTCCTAGCGAAGAGCCTCCACCTGAGGAGCTCTTGTCAAGTGAACTGCAGCCAAGAAGGAAGTAACTGTGATGGCGGAAAGGCCTACGCTGTGTGAATCTGCACCCTCGAAAGGGCGTTTGAATGTCAAGCGGTTAGGTATGTGATTCTGGGCTTTAAGTTTCAAATATCTGTTCTGGGCTCCCAGAAGAGGCCCGGCCTCTTTCAAAATGGGACCTGCCTGTAGAATTGGAATGAGGGAAATGGCATGTGGGGCGCTGAAACAGGTACTTGACGCTTTGAGCTCTGAAAAGCTCCGGGTCCCAACTGGTCAGCTAAGGGGAAGGAGGGGAGCGTCGGGAAGCAGACCTGTGTAGTGAGTTTCTTCCCAGTGCCTGCATCTTGATTTTTGGTTTTCGGGTTTCTGAAGCGGGGAGGGTGGCGGTGTGTGGATGAGCGTTCTTTGAGGTGGTATCATGTAGACCAGAAGGAGATCTTGAACTCCCATAACTCCTGGTCTTCCAGCAGCTGAGCACTGAGACTGCAGGCTCCAGCCACCAACCACATCCAGACGAGTTCTGTAATCTTGAAATATCCTCCTACCTCAGTGCTGGCACTACAGATAGGACGGCCCATTCCAGTGTTCTGGCTGCAGAAACCCAGATTGGCACAACGGTTGCCCGGAGCTGAAAAGTGGAGGGAGAGTCGGGTGGGACATTTCTCCGGCCCCTGCAACATGGATAGGTTCCACGGAGAGTTATGGGAGCCTTACTCAGAAAGTGAGGACTTGAGGGACTCAGACCCTCCCCCACTCTCTGGGATCAAGGTCTTGTGCTACCCACTATCTTTTAGTTTCTTGCGACAGGGCTACCCTGTATAGCAGCCCTGGATGTCCTAGAACCAGCTCTTGTTGACCAGGCTGGCCATGAACTCACAGATCTGCCTGCCTCTACCTTTCAAGTCCGGGGATTAAAGGTGTGCACCACCATCACTGGGCTCACCTGGCAGTTTTAAAAAGTAAAGGTTGCCGGGTGGTGGTGGCGCATGCCTTTAATCCCAGCACTCGGGAGGCAGAGGCAGTCGGATCAATGTGAGTTCGAGGCCAGCCTGGTCTACAAGAGCTAGTTCCAGGACAGGCTCCAAAGCTGCAGAGAAACAACTATCTCGAAAAACCAAAATAAAGCCTGAGGCAGAGTGGATGTGGCACATGCCTTTTTACAGGAGCAGAGGCAGGAGCATTTCTAGAGTGAGTTCAGGACACTTAGGGCTCCATACAGAAGCCCTGTCTCAAAAAAACAAACAAGGGTTGAAGCAGAGCATGGTGGCACCCCTTTTTAGTGGGGGTGGGAGAGCAGGAGAGGAAAGGCTGACAGTGGTCAGTGTTACTTAAAAGCACAAAGCCCTATCTAGCTGTGTCAAAAAAAACCTATAATCCCTGCACTTGGAAAGTTCCAAGCTACTCTGGGCAACATGAGATAATCTCAAAATAACAAAAAAGAAAAACCTGGTTCACCCATGTGTCGACACACCAGACTGTCCCTTGAACCTTGGTTGACTCTCAGTATTGGAAGAAACCCTTAATAGAAAGCAAGTCAGCATCAGGCTGGTCACCAGAGCCCTCCTGTTCAGGCACCTAGTGGAAACCCTGGATGTTTCTAGATAATCCAGGCACACACTAGACTGGTCCCTGGCCATGGAGAAGGGGCTTCCTGCTTCAAGAAGAAATGAGAACGCACACCTGGTCATTGCTGCAAAGGTGACCCTGGGTGGGGCCCATGCCTCCTGGACTACGGGCTTTAGAGGGCTGAACCAAGGCTCAGTTTCCCAGCTTTAAGCCCCCAGCAGCAGCAGCAGTTCCTCAATGAACTTAACCCAGCAAGGGCACACACACCCCCAGGGTGGGAATGCAATGGGAGTGGCCGAAGGTTGTGTGGACTGCTACGCGAGTGGGAGAGGGATAGAGGCTTCTCAGTCGCCGAAGGGCAGGCGGGCGGGTTGGTAACTTCTAAAATGAGCTACAGAAAAGATAGAAGCATCTCTGTGTTCCCTGTGTGAGTCTGAGCCCTCAGGAGACTGTAAGCAAGGATGGGATTCTGAGGCTCGGGTTTTGCAGAGCAGACCAGGCCTTATAGAAAGTGAGGCCTTTGCAGTGGAGTTGGTTTTGTGTGTGATCCTGAGCTGATGAGAGCACACAGCACTTGACTCCTGCAAGGTTCAGGACTGAGGGAGGGGAAACCGATGTGGCATCAGCCTGGTTGGAGGTTCCTCCATACACCCTGCTTGCTTGCGGGTGAGGTTCCTGTATTAACCTAGAGCTGTTGATGCAAACTCATCAACTTGTTGAATTTTGATATTTCTTTTGTGGGCTTTTAATTTGGTTGGTTTGGTGGAGGGTTTTTTGTTGATTGCTTTTTTTTTTCTTGGTTTTTTTCTCGACAAGTTTTCTCTGTAGCTTTGGTGCCTGTCCTGGAACTAGCTCTTGTAGACAAGGCTGGCCTCCAACTCACAGAGAGCCGCCTGCCTCTGCCTCCCGAGTGTTGGGATTAAAGGTGTGCGCCACCACAGCCGTTTGTTTGGTTTTTCTTTGTAGTTTTGCTGTCCTGGAACAGGTTCTGTAGACCAGGCTATCCACGAACTCAGAGATTCACCTTTTTCTGACACATACACACACATCACCCCTGCCACAACTCGCCCTCCCCTGCACATGCCCTGAATTCTGGGATAAGTCAGAGGCACCAGGCAATAGTTAAATAGTTAAATTAACAGGGTGTCATGGAGGTCAGTCAGGCCCCTGGGAAATGATCTTGAACTCATGTTTCCAAGCAGGGTTTCTCTGTAGACCAGGCCAGTCTCAATACAGAGAGCCACCTGCCCGTGCCTCCCAAATGCAGGAATTACAAGCTTGTACCACCACATTCAGAAACACAGCTTTTTGTTTTTGTGTTTTTGAGACTCCAATCCCAGCACTTGGGCAACAGAATCAAACTCTCCATCATCCTGATTCAGTTCTGCAAATGTGGGGATTAAGGGATGGACTCTCCACACTGCCCTTTTCAAAGATTCAGATCCCGATGCCCAGAAAGGTGAACTAGTGGATCTGGAAAGTGGAGAATTGCGGTGGGATCACAGGTCTACCTCTCATTGGTGCAATGGCTCCCCAAGAAGAAAATCAGAGCTAGGGATTGTGAAAAAGTCACTTCTGTTTCCAGTTACTTATTTTGTGTATGGTTGTGCCAGGGGATGTGTAGAGGTCTGAGGATAACTTTTCCTGAGTGAGTCCACCATGAGGTCCCTCAGAATCAAAACTGCCAAGTTATCAGGCTTGGCAACAAGGGCTGAGCCGTCACTCTCCACATGCCATGATAGGGTTGGTTTCTCTGATCAGATTTCTCCATTTTCTCTCAGCCCCCTATACTCTGGGTACCCTTGACCAGGAGTACAGTTGGGAACAGCTGTGGAAACTGGAAAAACACTTCAAGATGGAGCCATACCCAGACCTCGTAGCTCGAAGGGTCCTGGCCACCAGACTCAAGCTGACGGAGGAACAAGTTAAGGTCAGATTCCCCACCCACTTTCAGCACCTCTAGGCTGGTGGTTCTCAGCCTGTGGGTTGTTTTCACACAGCTTGCATATCAGATATTTGGTTTTTTTGTTTGGTTTGTTTTGGTTTTGGTTTTTTCGAGACAGGGTTTCATTTCACTGTAGCTTTGGAGCCTGTCCTGGAACTAGCTCTGTAGACCAGGCTGGCCTCAAACTCACAGAGGTCCGCCTGCCTCTGCCTCCTGAATGCTGGGATTAAAGGCGCGCGCCACCACCGCCCAGCTTACATTTTGATTCTTAACGGTTATGAGCAAGCATAAAAGTTTAATGGTTGTGGATCACCACCACATGAAGTGTTAGGAAGGTTGAGAACCACTCAGGGCCCACACACTTGAGTAGGCTGGATCAGGACTTGTAGGTCGCTACCTTTTTGGGGTCAAAGGATGCTTTCACAGATTACAGTTCCATTCTTTTTTTTTAGATTATTTATTATGAATACAGTGTTCTGTGTGTCTGCTGCAGCCAGTTAAGGGCTCCAAATCTAATGGATGGTTGTGAGTCACCATGTGGTTGTTAGGAATTGAACTCAGGACCTCTGAGCCATCTCTCCAGCCCATACATTTTGATTCTTAACAGTAGCAAAATTACAGTGATGAGCTATTTCATGGTTGTAGATCACCACAACATATTAAACTGCTGAATCATTAGGAAGCTTGAGAACCACCTTGGGCCTATATACTCAAGTAGACTGGATCCCTAGTTGCTAGGTTCTGCCCTCAAGGCCCATCAGTATTCCTCTGGTGGCCTCCCTCTGGGTCTTGGATTAAGCAGCATCGCTTCCCCTACAGCACGTAAACCTGAGGGACTGGGAGCACAAGGTGACCCTCCCTTTGTTTTTTGTTTTGTTTTTGTTTTTTTTTTTTTTTTGTATATCCTTCCTCCCTGCAGACTTGGTTCACTCGGCGTTCCTTGAAGCAGGAGATGCGGAAGTCTGTCTGCCATAACCCTTATTGTGCTTCCAACAAAGCTGGGGGCTGCCGGCCACTAAGCCGGCAGTGCAGGCTCATTCCCATCAATTCCTCAGAGCGATTTCGACTGGATTTTCAGAGGCACTTGAAGCTCATGCAGTCGTACCAGACCCACCGAAGGCACCTAAGGCAAGGTGTGTACAAGTCACGAGAGAGCATTTGGTGCAGAGTGGTATTACCTTGTACAGTGAAGCCTCACATCAGCCATGCGTTCTATCAAGGCAAAGTAATGTCTGACAAATACCACCTTCCATCATGGGCAACTAGTCAGAACTCCAAGGAGTCTTCCCAAAACAGCCCCGGGCTCCCCGAAACTTTGGAAGCCTTGGAGAAGCTCAGACTCTCTTCTGGGTACGAAAACACAGGTGATTTCTGAGAATGTGTCCTGCTTTGCCTTACCGCTCTGGTATCTGGGGATGACAGCCTCATTAATCCACGCCCATTTTGGGGGTTCTTATTTTATACTGTGGATGTTGTGTTCTGGCCTGGGACTTGTAGCTTTTGCCTCCCGGGTGCCAGGCTGCACCATAAGTGTTGTTACTTAGTTGTTTGGGTTTTTTTCTATTCCTGTGGGATTTTTTTTGTGTAACATTCAGTTTTATTTTTGTTTTTACTTCTTTGAGGGCATTTCATGCAGCAGCTTGTCCTAGCATTGGCTTTTTGTTAGATGTTATTCAGCTTACTTGTTGGGAGGGGCTGTTGGACTTTCATGTCTGTGTTAGATTGGTAATAAAGCCATTCGTAGAAATTAAAATGACAATGACTTTTTTTCTCAATTGCATCTTATTCCTTAGCCTAGTTCTGGGTATTTTAATAGCCTAAAATGGATTGCAGATTGTGAGTGGGTGTCTTGGCCTAGTGTTTTGCTTTCTGTTTTCCCACCTTGTGGATTTGTTAACCTGGGTGGCTCTCAGACACTAGATCCAAAGCCTGGGGGTAGGATTAAAAATACTACAGAACAGCTGGGTGTGGTGGTGCACGCCTTTATTCCCAGCACTAGGGAAGCAGAGAAGGTCTGCTGCATTCAAGGCCAGCCTGGTCTACAGAGTTTCATCCCAGCACCCACAACCATCCTCAACTGAACGGATGCCTTCATCCGTATGTGCCTTCACCTGGTGCACATACATGCATGAGAGCATAACATTCAAAGTAAAAAGTCTTTCCAGGTAGTGGCAAAAATGATAAACTGGACCCTGTGGTAGTTCTGTGTGTGTTTGGGCGGAACACACACCCGCACTTTATTGTGGAGATCAGAGAATAACAATGGGGTTTTCTCCTCTTACCATTGTCTCAACCTCTGGTCTAGTCTGAGTTCCTGGTTTCTCTGCACCACTGTCCGTGCCCTGGGTCCCTCTCTGTCGCCGTTCCTCTACCGTCCTGAATGGCTATCCTAGCCCCAGAATCTCCACAGTGGGTTGGTTCTTTTTACCACCGTGGTCTGTTTTAGCAAATACTCAATCCTCTTAAGCCACATGGTGCATTAGCGGTGATTTGGAGGGACATGTGACAGGCTGTGTGGGTTGGGCACAGATACAATGTGACAGGGCTGCTTACTAAGGGCCCCTTGATAGGGACAATACAGAAAAACATGCAATTGTCAAGGAGACATAGGACAAAGGGAGAAACTTGAGGTGTAGGAAACTTGGGGATTTTGCTTTTGAGAGGTGGGGGAGCAGGTCTCTAGACCTAGCTGTCTCAGAACTCAGAAAATCTACCTATCTGAGTGTGTGGTAGGTCTCTAGAATTTGTGTGTTTGTATGTGTGCACAAACATCTTCAGAAGACACTGCTGCAGCCCCTGGAGCTGAAGTTACATGTGTTAAGCCCAGATCCATGAAGTCCCCCAAAAACCAACAGAGACCAAGTTCCATATGTAAAAGCAAAGAGCCTTTATTTTATACAAGTTTGTCAACTCGGTCTCCATGTGCCCAACATATTGAAATAATCAGAGAACCCCGAACTCAGAGTTGGGTTTTTATATAAGTAAAGGTGGGGTGAGGGATTTCTAAGGTTCAGGACCCCTGATTGGCTGACATTTGTCCAGGGGCATCCTGGTGAGTGTGCGCTGAAAGGTGATCCTATCTACAATGTTTGGAACGTTAGGCATTTCCTTTGGAGGGTCTGTTCTTGGGTAGTGCCTGGATAATCTCAGTTTGTGGTTCTTCCAGCAACCAGGTACTGCTTCAGGGTAAACTACTGAGACTCGGGCCTCCACTAAACTTATCATGGCGAGGTGCTACACTGGCAGGTGAAAATGGTTGGAAGAACTTCCTTTGGGTGGTCTGCTCCTATTAAGCTTATGGTTGGCTGAGTTCTACAACAGGCCGCTGTGAGTTACCTAATTCTGGGAACTGAATTTGAATCCTCTGCAAAAGTACTAGTACACATTCAACTGCTGAGTTGATCTGAGATGTGGAGCCATCTTTTGGGCCCCTAACACCATTTCTATTTTTTATTAATAGAAAGGTTCTCATAGAGCTAGATGATCTTATTCTTTTTCTTCTTTTTTTTTGTTTTTTGTTTTTTGTTCTACACAGGATTTCTCTGTGTAGCCCTGGCTATCCTGGAACTCACTCAGAGATCCTTCTCCCTCTGTCTCCTGATTGTTGGGATTAAACCTGTGCACCACCAGTTGAGAAGGTCCTTCTTCCCTTTTCCTCCTTCCGGTTGCCTCATCTAGCCTTAATATGATGTGCCTAATTTTATTATAACTTGTTCTGCCATGTTTGGTTGATGTCCCTGGGAGGCCTACCCTTTTCTGAAGGGAAAGGAGGAGTGGATCTGGGGAAGAGGGGAAGTCCTGGAGGAGAGGAGGAAGGGGAAACCATGGTCATTAAAAAAGAGAGAGAAGGTCCTTACCTCTCTCAGCACACCCTGCATAACCCGCAAACAGGTAGAAATCCCCAGCTTGAGGGGTGAAGACTGCATCCCTCACCAGGCAGCCGTGAAAGCACAAGCAGGGCCTGGGCCTCATATTGGCAGTGTACACAGGTTTCTGGGTGTTTGTCACTACACTGCCAGGCATCTGTCATCAAAGGCCTGTACATCCTCAGCCAAGAATTCCCACTGCACAGCAAAGAGCTGGAGAGCATGAACGAGCAGGGAAGATTACAACCCTATTGATGCCACTGGCTTCACCAACATCAGCCGGCTCAGGCTAAAGGAATATGGAACAAGACCTTCAGAAGCAAGGTGGCTGCCAAATAGACCCTGACCAAGGAGCTGGCCTCCCAGCTCTGCAGTCCTCCCAGACTTTAAGAACTGTGAGCCAGTGGTACACACCTTTGGTCCCAGCACTTGGGAGGCAGAGGCAGGCGGATCTCTGAGTTCGAGGCCAACCAGGTCTACAAGAGCTAGTTCCAGGACAGACTTCAAAGCTACAGAGAAACCCTGTCTCAAAAAAAAAAAAAAAAAACTAATTGTGATAAATTGGGGCTTGTCCTCCCACCATCTGGCTGAGGCTGTTCCCCCACTGCCTCCACTACCAGGGACTTCTTTGGTCCCTAGTCCCCTATTGGTCTAAAATTGGCAGGGGTGGGACGGGGATGGGGTTCTGCTAAGCAGTCCAGACTACAGCTGAATTCAAGGCAGTCTTCCTGCCTCAGCCTCGGTTGTTCTGGGAGCACAGGCGTGCAACCTTGCATTTTGATTCACTGGGCCATTTTGATGCCCGATTCCCTGCTTTCTCATTAGCCTCTAGCTGGACGGCCTGGTAGCACATTTCTTTGGCCTTGACCTAGCTTAACTCATCACCTAGCCCAATCCTCTTAGAACCAGGCAGTGTCTGCAAAATCTCAACCGGGTCAAAGAACTGAAAGGGGCCATGGGGACACAGCAACAGATGGTGTGACGGCCCTTCAGGTCCTCTCATCTTCCCAGCCTTTTTAAGTAGCTGGGAACAGTAGGTGGCCTTAGGCTCTCCTCTGCCCTGCCCTCCACTCTCTAGTTCTAGGACAGTCAGGGCTATGCAGTGAAACCCTGTCTTGGGAAAAAAGTATATTATTTTTTCATACAATATATTGTAATTATAATTTCCTCTCTCTCTACACCTCCCAGTTCCTTTCCATCTCCTCTCCTCTCAGAAACCGCTCCCTTTCTGGCTCTCATTAGAAAAGAACAGGCTTCAGCTGGGCGGTGGTGGCCTTTAATCCCAGGACAGGAAGGCAGAGGCTTGGAGGATCTCTGCGAGGCCAGTATGGTCTACAGAAGGAGTTTTAGGACAGCCAGAGAAACCCTGTCTCGGGGGGAGGGGACACAACACAAAATAGTAAACAAACAAAAACAGACTTCTAAGAGATTACAAACATGACAAAATATAAGATAAAGCAAAAACTCTCATATCGTAGTTGGATACTGCAGCTCAAGGGTTGGCACAAGAATCAGAGACCCGGGGGCTGGAGAGATGGCTCAGTGGTTAAGAGCATTGCCTGCTCTTCCAAAGGTCCTGAGTTCAATTCCCAGCAACCACATGGTGGCTCACAACCATCTGTAATGGGGTCTGGTGCCCTCTTCTGGCCTGCAGGCATACATGGAGGCAGAATATTGTATACATTACAAATAAATAAATAAATAAATAAATATTTAAAAAAAAATAAAAATAAATAAAAAAAAAGAATCAGAGACCCACTCGCTTTCCAATCAGGAGTCTCATAAAAATACTAAGTTAGTAGCTATAATACCAACAAAGAACCTGGTGCAGACCCTTGTAGGCCCTGTGCTTGCTGCTTCAGTCTCGGTGAGTTCATATGTCCCTTTGTTCAGTGACCTCCAGAAAGAGGCGCAGAATCGTCCATACCGGCTCCCTGAGGCTCTGGAGAGTCTCTGCTGCCCCCTAGTGGCCATTTCGGCCCCTATCTTTCCCCACAGCTGGTTCTTTGACCCTATCTGGTCCCATTTAGCAAACTCGACAATCCGCTAAATCCAGACTGGCCTCAGCGGGAAACGAGGGATTGGGAGGACAGCATTAGGTCTGGTGTTGACAGACGCATGTCAGGCTACTGGAGAAAGAGAGTAGGGACAGACAGCTTGCATAAAACGCGTATATGACTGGACAAACCCCGAGATCTGCTCAGAGACATGAAGAGATCCTACAGGCCAGGGCAGAAGGCCAGAGAGTCCCTTGGTTTTGCTTTCTGCTTAGATTTGGCATTGTTTTATGTTTACAGTGCTAAGGACAGAACCCAGAGGTCAGAATACTCTAAGATATTTTTATTTATCATCTTTGTGTGTGTGTCGTTGGGGTGTAGGGCACACACGAGCCAGAACATACATGAAGGTCAGAGGACATCAGCTCCTTCATTTGTGGCATCAGCTCTCTTCAAGTTTGTGTTGGCTCTGAGGAAGGAACTCAAGTCCTCAGGCTTTACAGAAAGCACTGAACCATCTTACCAGCCCTTTTTTACATGGCAAAAACAAACAAACAAACAAACAAAAAAAAACCCAGAAGACAGAGGGGCTGGAGAGGTGGCCCCTGCATTTTTTTTTTGTTTCTTTGTTTGGTTTATTTGTTTCTTTGTTCTGGTTTTTTTTTTTTTTTTTGAGACAGGGTTTCTCTGTGTAACCCTAACTGTCCTGGAACTCACTCTGTAGAAGAGGCTGGACTGGAACTTGCAGAGATCCACCTGCCTCTGCCTCCCTGAGTGCTGAGATTAAAGGCTTTTGCAGTCACTGCCAGGCATTTTTGCTTGTTTTGGTTTTTGTTTTGATAAACTGTCTAACTCTAGTCCCAGGGGATCTGACACCCTTTTCTGATGTCTGGCCTCAGCAGACACCAGGAATGTACATGTTACACAGATAAAAACATGCAGGCAAAACACTCATACACATAAAACAAATTTTTTGTTTGTTTGCTTGTTTTGTTTTTCTTTTTTTTTTTCTTTTTTGTTTTTCGAGACAGGGTTTCTCTGTGGCTTTGGAGCCTGTCCTGGAACTCGCTCTGTAGACCAGACTGGCCTCAAACTCACAGAGATCTGCCTGCCTCTGCCTCCCGAGTGCTGGGATTAAAGGCGTGCGCCACCACCACCCGGCTTGTTTTGTTTTTCGAGACAGGGTCTCTTTGTAGCTTTGGAGCCTGTCCTGGAACTCACTCTGTAGACCAGGCTGACCTCAAACTCACAGAGATCCACCTGCTTCTGCCTCCCAAGTGCTGAGATTAAAGGCACGCGCCACCACTGCCCAACCACACTTTTTTGTTTGTTTGTTTGCTTGTTTTGTTTTTTCAAGACAGAGTTTCTCTGTGTAGCAACATTAGCTGTCCTGGAACTTGCTCTTGTAGACCAGGTTGGCCTCGAACTCAGAGATCCGCTTGCCTCTGCTCCCAAATGCTGGGATTAAAGGCGTGCACCACCACCACTCAGCCCATAAAGCAAATTTTAAATTTAAAAAAAAAATTAGAACTAAGGCCCTCTCAATGTGGGTGATAGTTGTGTTGGCTTGGGCAGTTTGTGGGGCCACTAGCAGTGGAACCAGTATTTATCGCTACTGTAAGAACTGGCTTTTTGGGTCCCATTCCTTATGGAGGGATACCTTGCTCAGCCTAGATACAGGGAGAGGGCCTTGCTCCTGCCTCCAGTGATGTGACAGACTCTGCTGACTCCCCATGAGAGGTTCACCCTTTCTGAGGAATGGATGGAGAGTGGAGTGGGGAGAGCATGGGGGAGGAGGGGAGGGAGAAGGAACTAAGATTGGTATCTAAAATAAATTGTTTTAACAAAATAAAAATGAAAAAAAAAAGGGTTAAGCCAGGTGGTGGTGGCGCTCACCTTTAATCCCAGCACTCAGGAGGCAGAGGCAGGCGGATCTCTGTGAGTTTGAGGCCAGCCTGGTCTACAAGAGCTAGTTCCAGGATAGGCTCCAAAGCTACAGAGAAACCCTGTCTTGGGGGAAAAAATCTAGACGAATGCTTCCCAAAAGAACTTTCTAGAATAACGGAGGTATTCTGCACCAAGCCAGATGGCTAGATCCCCCAATACTTTTTACTGTGTTGAGACAGTTTTAGCCTGTGACCCCATGCCAGCTTGAACTTAGGGTCTTGGCCCTTCAAGCACCAGAGTAACTGAGATTACAGGTCTGAACCATGCCTGGAGTAAAACCTGTTGCCTGAAAAGGCTATGGACTGCATGATTCCAATTGATCAGTCTTCTGGAATAGGCAACCTGGAGATGGTGGGAAAGACCAGTTGCTCAGCTTGGTGGTGCCAACAGCTAAGGAGCAGTTCCCAGGCATGGCCACAAGTGGGCGCTGTGAGGGCTCAGGTTTTAGTCTACTCTTGTTTTTGCTTTTGGAGACAGGATTTTTCTGTGGAGCCCTGACTGTCCTGGAACTTATTCTGTAGACCAGGTTGGCCTCCAACTCAGAGATGCCCCTGCCTCTGCCTCACGGTCCTGGAAATAAAGGTGTGTGCCACCACCACCGTGTGTTCTACCTTTTAAAGACCATGTCTCAAGTAATCCAGAAAGGCTGGCCTAAAGTTCATCCTTCTACGATATGGGCATTCATTCATACCATGGCATTCATGTCACCAAGCTTGGCAGCAGTCACCTTTACACACTGAGTGATGTAGGAATTCCTTCTGTATTTCTGTTGCTTTCATTGGTTAAATAAAGAGACTGCCTTGGCCTTTTGATAGGGCAAGGTGGGCGGAGTAGACGGAACAGAATGCTGGGGAGAAAGAAAGTGTGGCAGACACCATGTTTCTCCGGCCTGAGGTGGACGTAGGTTAGAATCTTCCCAGTAAGCTATGACCCTGTGGTGATAAACAGATTATTAGATATGGGTTAGTTTAAGATGTGAGAGTTAGCCAAGAAGAGGCTAGAGCTAATGGGCCAGGCAGTCATTTAATTGATACAGTTTTCTGTAATTATTTCGGGTGTACGCTAACCAGGCACCTGGAACGCAGCTCTCTCAATAAAAGCCTTTCTTTTTTGTTTAAACAGAAAAAGGGGAAATGGTGTAGGAGGGTCCTTCTGTATTTGGGTTGCTTTTATTGGTTAATAAAGAAACTGCCTTGGCCTTTTGATAGGGCAGGACTTAGATAGACAGGGAAAAAAGAACAGGATACTGGGAAGGGGACAGAGTTAGAGAGAGTCGCCCACCATGAAGCTCCCAGGTCAGACACGCTGAATTGTTCCCGGTAAGCCACGACTCGTGGTGACACACAGATTATTAGAAATGGGTTAAACAAATATGTGAGAGTTAGCCAATAAGAGGCTAGAGCTAATGGGCCAGGCAGTGTTTCAATGAATACAGTTTCTGTGTAATTATTTCGGGTATAAGCTAGCCAGGCACCGGGAACGCAGCTCTTGCATCTCTTGCAACAACTGAGCCATCTTGCCAGCTATCTGCCTTGCTTTTTGAGACTATTAGAACCTGGACTAGGTGATTCAGCTGTACTTGTTGGCCCCAGAGATCTTCACCTCTCCAGCTCCGAAGTTAGAGGTATAGGACCATACCATGACAACTAGCTTTTTGCTTGGGTACTAAGAAGATTGTTTTTGGACACAAAATTAAACTTTTCCAGTCCCTTGCCCTTTCTGAGCTGAAGGACCAAGTTCCTCAATTCAGAAGGAAGTAAATTATACAAGTGTCCTCATGTGACCTTTGCCATGGGAGGATGAGATTACAGCCCCAGCAATTCAAGGCCTTGGTCCATAGCAAAAGAACTGAACATGGGTGTTTAGACGAATGCATGCTCATAAAGACACAACAGGTGAATGGTAGACAAAACGTAGCAGGTATCTATCTGATGAAGTATCGTGTAGCTACCAACATTAATGACATACTGGGGGTGGGGGGAACAGTGACAGATGCCCGTGAAGTCTGAGCAACCAGGAGGTGGAGGCAGGATTCAACTTCAAGGAGTTGTCCTTTACAACGTAGAAAGTTCAAGGCCAGCCTGTTGTCTGCAAACTTGACAAAAATCGAGGAAAAAATGGGAGATGGGGAATTACCATCTATTCTAAATGCTGGGCAGTGGTGGCAAACACCTTTAATGCCAGCATTTAGAAGGCAGAGACAGGCAAATCTCTTTGAGTTGGAGGCCAGCCTGGCTTACAGAGCAAGTTCCAGGACAGGCTCCAAAGCTACACAGAGAAACCCTGTCTCAAAAAAACAAAAAAAGAAAAGAAAAAAAATTATATATATATATATATACACATATGTATGTATAGATACGTGTGTGTGTGTGTGTGTGTGTGTTTTGCCTGCATACATATGTACTATGTGCATGCCTGAAGAGGCCAACCAGATCCTCTAGAACTGGAGTTACAGCTGGTTGTGGGTCACATTGTGGGTGCTGGGAACTGAACCCAGGGTTCTCTGGAAAGAGAAGCCAGTGAGAGATGGCTCTCCAGCTGACTCTGAGTGGAACCATTTCCTGAACACGGTACTTTCGACTATATGGGCTGAGCAGGAAGGTCACTCTGTTTTGTTTTGTTTTTATTTTGTATTTTTCCGAGACAGGGTTTCTCTCTGTAACAGCCATAGCTGTCCTGGAACTTGCTCTTATAGACCAAACAGATCTACCAGCCCCTGACTCCCAAGTGTCACTCTGTTTATTACATTTTTAGTTGTCTGTGTGTGTGTGCTCGTGCATGCATGCACTCTCCAGAGTATTTGCCAGAGTAGGCAATGGAGGTCAGAGGATAAGCTGCAGCTGATTCTCTCCTTCCACCATGTGGGTCCCAAGGAAGGAACTCAGCTATCAGTCTTGGCAGGAAGGGTCTTCACCTGCTGAGCCAATTCCCCAGCCCCATTCCTGCTGTATTGGCTTCCCTGACAGGATGAACTGTGACCCGGAACTGGTGTGGGAGAATTGTCTATATTCTGTTAATCATGTTTTAAATAAAGAAGTATAAGTGGGACAACCAGACAGGAAGTAAAGGTGAGGCAATGAGAACAGGAGTATTCTGGGAAGAAGGAAGCTCTTTCTGCAGTCCTGCCCAGACCACAGAAGAAGCAGGATGTGACCTGCCCTGCTGAAAAAGGTACTGAGCCATGTGGCTAACATAGATGGGGATAATGGGTTATAAGAGCTAATACAAAGCCTGAGCTAATGAGCCAATCAGTTTATCACATATAGGCTCTCTGTGTGATTTTCTTTGGGGCTTACCAGCTGTGGGAACTGGACAGGACAGAAACCCCAACAAGCGGCCCCTTATGTTACATGGAACTGGGACCAGAATAAACTGCTTCTGCCTTAAGTTGCCTCATCCAACTTTTATTCAACTGGGAACATTTGGCAGTCTGAGCTGCAGAAGGGAAACCAAGGAAAAAGGGTAGGTGGGAGACATGGAGGAATTCAGGGAGAGGTGAGGAAGGGGGCAAAGGGCAGGACAGGGTGTGTCCACAAGTGGATTCTGGAGAGGCACACCCCCTCACAGAGGCAATCTCTGGCCTGACATGGTAGCCACAGGAGCATCAAGGAAGGACCACAGGTCGTTGAGACATTTCAGTCCTTCCTGTCATAAAGCGGCTGCCAGGAGGTCTCAGGACTGGGGGAGAGAGAGAGAGAGTGGTCAGCTTCCGAGGCAGAGGAGAGTGGACTATACTATAGGAAGGGAGCAAAGCCAGGTGTAGGGGCACATTCCTGCAGCTGCCTACCTCAGCTTCTCAAGTGCTGCTTTTACAGATGAGAAACTGGGTATGGCCGAGCTGAAACTGTAACTAGATTCCTGGTGCCAAAGCATGCTGGGAGTGGGCATCTAGTCTACCGGGTATGGGATGTGATACCCAGTTCTAGACCAAGATACAGGAACTAATACCAGAGCAAAGAGGATGGAAGGAAGTATCTTCTGTGTTGTGGAGTGAGAAACTAGGACTTAGCTCCGACTGGGCCAGCAAGTGCCGCCCAGTTGTCAGGGCTGAGGTGGAACAACTGGCAAGAAGACAAAATCAAAGTCTAGGCTCCACCATGAGTTCAAGCCAGCCCAGCCAACCAGACAGAACTGTCTCAAATAAAGGTAGTTCAGAGGTAGAACTCCTGCTGAGTGTCCCCTGTGTGTGACTTACTGGCAGAGCCCCTGCCTAGAATCTCCTAGTGAGGGGCTGGGGGTGTGGCTCAGTGGTAGAGCCCCTGCCTAGAATCCCCCAGTGAGAGGCTGGGGGTGTGGCTCAGTGGCACAGCTCTTGCCTAGCATGCATGAAGCACAGCTCAACTCCTGGTACAAAAAAAAAAAAAAAAATGAGTGGTTCACACCTTTATCCCCAGCACTACACAGAGTTCAAGATCAGCCTGGTCTACAATTCAAGTCCCAGGGCAGCCAGTGTTATTAACTGTCTCAATAAACCAAAATAAATAAATAAAATCAATGCATTAAAAACCTGTTATCTGAAGCCGGGCGGTGGTGGCGCACGCCTTTAATCCCAGCACTCGGGAGGCAGAGGCAGGTGGATCTTTGTGAGTTCGAGGCCAGCCTGGTCTACAAGAGCTAGTTCCAGGACAGGCTCCAAAGCTACAGAGAAACCCTGTCTCAAAAAAAAAAAAAAAAAAAACTGTTATCTGAGCCAGGCGGTGGTGGCGCACACCTATAATCCTAGCACTTGGGAGGCAGTGAGTTCTAGGCCAGCCTGGGCTACAAGAGCTAGTTCCAAGACAGAGAAACCCTGTCTCGAAAAAAACAAAACAAAAACCTGTTTTCTGTCAAAGGGACAAAGGCAACCCAGGGCCAAACTGCCAGGGCTCTTGAGCAACTATTGTTTATATTTATTCATTTTGTGTGTCAGTATTTGTGTGTAAAAACCTGAGTGCTTGGCGCTCATGGAGGTCAGAAGAGTGCATTAGATTCCCTGGAATTGGAGTTAGGAATTATTGTAAACCACAGAGTGGTGCTGGGAATCAAACCTAGGTCCTTGGCAAGAGCAACAAGCACTCTTAACCCAAACCACCTCTACACACTCACTGTGTAGCTAAGGAGGATTCTTAGGACTGAATAAGAATCCATCTTAAGGATGAATTCTTGATCCTCCTGCCCCTACTTCCAAAATGTTCAGATCACAGGCTGCCCCACAATGCCCATTCTTTTGCTTTATATTTTATTTTGTTTTGTGTATGCAGTATTTGTCTACATGTATGTCTGTGTACCATGTGTGTGCAATGCCCTCAGAGACCAGAAGAGGATGTTAGATTCTCTGGAACTGGAGTTACAGGTAACTTTGGACCACCTCATCAGTACTGGGGACTGAACCTGTGTCCTATGCAAGAGCAGCCAGTGCTCTTAACCATGGACACATCTCTCCAGCGCCACTGTTTTGATTTATTCAGGCATGGACTCAGGAGGCCCACACTGGCTTCTAACCCATGACAATCCTTCTGCCTCAGTCTTGGAAGTGCTCATTCCTGCTCTCTCGAGTGCTGGGATTCAAAGGGTGAGTCATTCCACCCAGTTATGGAGATGGAACCCTGAGCTTCCTGCATGGTAGGCAAGCACTCCACCAACTAAACCACATCCTCAACCACAAACTGACTTCCTTTAGCATCTTCCATTCCAGAATCAAGAAGGGCACTTAAGGCAAGTCCCTTGCTCTCATCACCTCCACAGTACCACTCTGTGACCCCTTAGGTATGATCCCTCCTGGCTCCAGGGGACCCTGGGATGTGGCCATTTCTCACTCTCTGCTCTGAGAGTCCATACACAGGGGCAGTTACAACACCCCAAGATGGTACCCCATCTCCCAACAGCCCCCTTACCCCTGCCTCCAGGTCTCACTGGCACTGAGCCAGGGCAGCTTTGATGGCAGCTACCAGTTTCCGAAACTTGCTTTCTGTATCCACGTAGCCATCACCTCTCTGAAGAGGAGAATAGAGGAGAGGGTTGAGCTAGGTCTCACACACCGAGTATGTAAGCCATGTGACCTTCCCCCTCCCCCATGAGACAGATTTACCTTCTTGGAGTGAACCAACTTCCCTGCTACTGTCACTTCAAAGAACCCAGTGACCTGGGGAGTCCCCTCACCACACTGAGGAAAAGAAGGAGTTAGAGAGGGTTGAGATGTCCTCTTAGGCATACCCTCCCTCCCATGTCCCAGTGAGTGAAGAATATAAGTCAAAAAGATAAGTCAAAAGATTGGCCTAACCCTTCCACATTGCCTCCCAGTTCCAAATGACAAAAAAGGGACCCGTGTAATTCCATCCCCATTCCAAGACTCACAATGTCCAGGCATCCAGGGAACTCATGTTCTAGCTTCTCCTTGAGCTGGAGATACTGGAAACGGGGTATGGGGGGGGAGGGGTCAGAGCCAGGCCCAAGAAATCCTCCCCTTGGTATGCCCATCCTGACCTACTTCAAGACACTCCTGAGAAACGTCACTCACCTTGGGCTTGTAGCCTCAAGCTCCACTGGTAAGTGAATCCAGGGTTGTCACAGTCCACCAGGGCAGCATGGATCCAAGACAGCACAGGTGTCCAAGTGAGGCAGGCAACGGGCGAGACGAAGGGACGCAGGGACAGATAAAGAGATATCCAGATGAGAATGCAGAGGTGGCAAAGGCCCACAAGAGGGGGAAGATGGATATCACCCAAGAGAGGGTAACAGTGCAGAGAGACACACAGAAAACCAGCACCAAACAAGAGAGACCAGAGGAGGAGGGGAGGCAGTGGGACACCGAGATGACAGCAGGGAGGGAAACAGAGGGATGTGAATTAGGACAAAAGCTGCCTTCGTAGAATCTCACCCACCCACTCACCCACCTGGCTGTCACTCAGGAGTCCCAACTCTCCCCAGCATCCAGTATGAAACACAAGCTCCTCAGCTCCAACCCACCCCTACAGGCTATTCCGGGCCTGGAATCTGGTGCAGTGGCCTCATGGGAGCAATGCATCAAAGCAGGCTTTCAAAGACATCCTGAAAATTAGGGACTGATCAGAGAGCCCTCAAGGCGGATGGATGAGAGGACCACACAGAGGACCAGGGAACCCAGATTCAAGTTATAGCGTCATCTGTAGTAGGACCTCAAACTAGCCCTTCCTCATTCCCAGCCTGGGTTTTGGACCCTGTAAAATGGAGATAGCTACCCCTCCCTCAAGGGCCCTCAGGGGTAGGGAATCCATCCAGCACTTATTAATCACTTACTGCATGCTGGCTGAGTATCAGCTGCAGAAGAAAAAAAAAATCAAGAAAAAATGGCTGGCCTTTCTGTGCCCGCCTCTAGCAGGGCGCAATTATAATTGCTAACAGGTTGACTGCCACCATCACCTCCTTCACACTACAGAAGGGGAACCAGGGCCAGAAAAGGGGTGGGGTCAACAGCACCAACGCCCACTCATCAGAGGCCAGGAAGAGTTGTTATAATAAAACATAATAAGTTTGTTTTTATTGGTGGGAACTGAATCCAGGGCCTGGCGCATTCCAGGAAAATGCTCTACCACTGAGCTACATCCTCACGCCTACTATCCACCCCACAAGACCCCTTTATCTCCTTTGGAGACGGTCTCACTATGTAGCCCTGGTTGCCTAGAGCTGGCTAAGGGGACCATGCTGACTTGGAACTCAGAGATCCACCTGCCTCTGCTGTGATTGAAGGTGTGCACCACCACCACCACCCCTCCGTGGTTCAATTCGCCCTTTTTCAGGTACACACTGCACTACAATGCAGATACAGGGCATCCCCAGAGCTCCCGACAGCGCTTATATGCCAACCCACCACGACACCATGTATCCGAGTCTTCCCTATACCCCGCAGAACAGCCTCCATCCAGCCTTCTCTAACTCGGTGCTGCTCAGAAAGGGGGAAGGGAAACCGCCTGTCGACAGGCAAAGGTCTCCAGAGAAACCCGATGCTACCCTTCCCCTCCCTCAGCGCTAAGTCAGATGTCCAAAAGAACCCAAGCTATCAGTTTCCACTTACACAGGGTGAGACTCCCCAGCTGTCAGATGCGGGGAATCTGGCTCGAGGATCTGTTATTTCCACCCCACCCACTGGGAAGTCCCTCCCTATGGTGGGGTCTGGGGTGCAGTCACCGTACACAGTTCCTGGTAGAAAGGCTGGGGAGCAGGGAAGGGCACAAAAGATGGGACGCTGGGAAGGGAGTCCCTGGCACAAAGGACCGGGAACAGGGAATGGGGGGGGTCTGTAGTCAACGAGACTTACCAATACACAACTCGAACGGCGAGCGCCATTGCTCCAGATCGCATCCCCGCACAGAGCGAGGACCCGACCCACGAGCAACGAGGTCTGCGTTTGGGGCCGTGCGCACAGCCCTACTCCCTCAAGAGGCGGAGCAAACCAAGTGTGCGGCGTGGGGGGGGGATCAGGATAGCGGGGACCAAGGCTCCGGTACACGGCGAGGGCTGTGAACACGGATGTGACCCCTCACCCAGAAGCCCATTTTGTTCCCTTGCTATCCCGGGGTTGTCTCCATAGATGGTGTCTCTAGGACCAGTCACCTGTGCGTCCCTCACTGTCGCTCCTTCTTGCTAGAATGGTTCAGACCTCAGGGCGGTGGCTCGAGGCAGAGAATTGGCTGAGACTGAAGTTGGGTTGCAGTGTGCCTGGGAGGTGCTGCGCTGGGAAATTGAGGCGCACGACGCATGCTCCCCATCCTCCTCCGGGGACAGGCAATTTGGGGTGGGTTCCAGTCCTGGATGATTCAGGATAGATGGACCCTAGGTCTGAAAAAGTGAAGCTTTGAGTCCCAGCGTCGCAGAGGGCACTTCAGGCCTAGCTGTCTCAACACAGCCTGGCAGTCGGACCCCAGGATACCCCCCAAAAGCGTGGCCCCCCTCATTTTGCGCCTTCTCGCCATCTCCCAGCAGAAGGGTACATAGAAAGTGCTGGAATGGGGCTTGGGCTGTAGCTCAGTTGGTAGAGTACTTTCCTAGGATGTGTGAAATCCTGGTGTAGATCCCCAGGACCACAGAAACTGCGGGCGGTGGCACAAGCCTGTAATTCCAGCATTTCGGCAGGGGACTGAAGTGAAGAATTATGAATTCAAGGTTATCCTTGCTAGTCTTGGCTACATTAGCAGTTATCTAAAAGAGACAACAAAAAAGCCAGGTGTGAACCGGGCGGTGGTGGCTCACGCCTTTAATCCCAGCACTCAGGAGGCACAGGCAGGTGGATTTCTGTGAGTTCGAGGCCAGCCTGGTCTACAAGAGCTAGTTCCAGGCTCCAAAGCTACAGAGAAGCCCTGTGCCAAGAGATCTCGGAGTTCGTGGCCAGCCTGGGCTACATATAGAATTCCAGAGCTGACAGGTCGACATAGACGGTCTCCAAAATAAAGTGAAAGAGGACAATCTGATTTAAGGGTTTAGGACTCCTGAGCTTCCCTTTCTCCTCATGGAAGCTGGGCAGATTCCCTCGCAGGGGATATTTGTTCACGCGGAAATTACGTATTGCTCTCTAGTTTCTTGTCCTCCACACTCTATGGGATGCACATCCGCCCATCATAACCCAACCCCCTCCAAGGATGGCTCTCCAGGAGAGATATTTAGCTTACCTGACATTCTTTGTTTTGGTTGGTTGGTTTGGTTTGGATTTTGAGGGTTTTGTTTTGTTTTGGTTTTGGTTTTGGTTTTTGAGACAGGGTTTCTCTGTGTAGCTCTGGCTGTCCTGGAACTCACGCTGTAGACCAGGTTAGCCTCAAACTAACTGGGATCTGCTTGCCTCTGCCTCCGAGTGCTGGAATACGCCCAGTTCCTTACCTGACAGTCTGTAACTGACATCACTGGTTACCTCCACCAATGGCCAACTAGGGGCCAAATAAGGAAATATCAGTATCCTTCCCACCTGGCCTCGTTTGTACCCTATCAGTATCCTAGCCTGTATGCAAATGGTGGACTTTGGGTCTCCCACGGAAGAATAAAATTTGAACCATTCATTTCCCCCTTGACCTCACAGGAGTGAGTTGGCAACCGGGGATTCAGAGGCTAAAGCCATAAGAAAACTGTACTTCCCTAAAAGGATGGGGTGTTCATGCACTCAGATTCCTGGAAAGAATTAGAGCCGGAATCTGGCATGTGCACTGGGGAGAACTTAATGAGGACAACCAGAAGCTTTCCTCTGTCCTCACTGATCATTTCTGGCAGGCTAAGTGCTGTCTGTAGAGCATCGACCTGTGCTCACAGTCTGAAAAGGAATAATGAGCCAGTCTTGGAGAGCAATGAACATAGTCAAATGGGAATGTTTCATAGGTCACATGGTTCCCAACATCCTTGGGACAACCATCCCACGGTATTTGGGCCTGTAGGGCCACTGTAGCCCTTTCTCCCAATGCCCCAGTGACAGGGACCACTGAGGTTCTAGCAAGGGACCTCAGCCACATTCCTGTCTCAGGGCCTTTGCACGGGCTGGTTTAACCCTCTCGCCCCAACTCCTGATTTTCCTCCAAGAAACAGCTGCAGCATGGACAGAAAACAATTCCTTCTGGAGAAGTATGCCTTGTGTACAACGCAGCCAGACCCATTTACTTGCCCTTCCAAGGTGCCTTTTCCCCAACCGCAGACATGCCTCATCTCACTCCTGGAGGCCAGAAATCTGAGATCAAGGCAGCTGCAGGGTTGGTTACATCCGGGACTGGAGGGAAAACTCTGACCCTTGCCTCTGGTGTCACTTCTGCTGGTCACTGGCCATCTTTGGAGCTGCTTGGCTTACAGGAAAATTATTTACCAGTTAAAGAGATGGCTCAGTGGTTAGGATATGCGCCATCACCGCCTGGCTAGGAAATTCTTTAAAATAAAATAAATGGCTCATTTATTTTTAAACTTAATTTAAAATCTTTGGCCTTGGTCAGTTGTAAATTACATCCTTTGAACAATATAACTTCCTAAGCTCCAGAAATCATACTCATAGGGGCTAGGGAGATGACTCATGACTCAGTGGGTAAAGTGCTTACTACACCTAAGCATGAGGGTCCTGAGTTCGATCCCCAGTGCTGACTGACACAAGCTGCTAAGCTTGATGTGGCACCTGTAAGCTCAGCGCTGCAGAGGGAGGACAAGCGGAGAGGCCTGGAGCTAGATGGCCACCCAGCCTAGGCAAATTTAGAACTTTAGGTTCAATGAGAGACCCTTTCTGAGAAAAAGATTGGGGGGTTTATAAGGAAGCACAGTGGCAGAGCACTTACCCAGCATGCAACTGGTTCTGGGTTCAACCCCCAGCACCACCAAAAAACACAATGAACAATACAGTGGAGAGTAACTGAGAAAGAGCCTGACATTGACCTCTGACCTGTGTACACAAAACATATACAGACATACACACACATGCATGCACACTCGATGAGTACACACGTAAATCATATAATAGGTGTTACTAAACATATACAGACATACACACACATGCATGCAGACTCGATGAGTACACACGTAAATCCTATAATAGGTGTTACTATTCACTCTTCTTTTTTCTATTATTTATTTATTATTTTATTACTTCCATTCTTACTATTTATTTATTGCTTTTTCGAGATAGGGTTTCTCTGTGTACTCCTGGCTGTCCTGGAACTTGCTCTGTAGATCAGGCTGGCCTTGAACTCTAAGAGAGCCACAGGCTTCTTCCTCCTGAGTGCTGGAATTAAAGGAGTGTACCACTACTGCCAAGGCTTTTTTCTATTTTTTGAAAACAGGGTCTCATAAATTAGGCATGGTGGCATACATCTTTAATCCTAGCACTCCAGAAGCAGAGAAGCAAGCAGAACTCTGTGAGTTCCAAAACAAAACCAACCTGGGCTACATAATGAAACTTTGTCTCAAAGAAACAAACCAAAAACAAACAAACAAATAAAAAAGGGGCTAGAGAGATGGCTCAGTGGTTAAAAGCACTTGCTCCTCTTGCGGAGGACCTGCATTCAATTCCCAGAACCGCTTCTGGCATCTCACAACTGCCTGTAACTCCAACTCCAGGGGTCTCTGACACCTCGGCAAGGTGGGAAAACCTGCATTCACATCCATATATCCACACATATACATAGGCATAATTAACTTAATAAAATAAATCTTTAAACGTTTTCCATTCTTGGGGCTGGAGAGATGGCTCAGAGGTTAAGAGCACTGACTGTTCTTCCAGAGGTCCTGAGTTCAATTCCCAGCAACCACAAGATGGCTCACAACCATCTGTAATGAGATATGGTGCCCTCTTCTGGCCTGCAGCATACATGCAGGGAAAAGTCTGTATATATAATTAATAAATAAATTTTTTTAAAAAAAGTTTTCCATTCTTGGGCTGGAAAGATGGCTCAGAGGTTAAGGGCACTGGCTGCTCTTTTTTTTTATAATATTTATTTATTTATTATGTATACAATATTCTTTCTGCATGTATGCCTGAAGGCCAGAAGAGGGCACCAGACCTCATTACAGATGGTTGTGAGCCACCATATGGTTGCTGGGAATTGAACTCAGGACCTTTGGAAGAGCAGCCAGTGCTCTTAACCGCTGAGCCATCTCTCCAGCCCCCCACTGGCTGCTCTTTCGGAGGTCCTGAGTTCAATTCATGGCTCACAACCATCTATAAGATCTGGCACCCTCTTCTGGCCTGCAGGCATACATGCAGACAGAACACTGTATACATAATAAATAAATAAATCTTTTTTAAGAAAGTTTTCCAGTCTTAAAATTAAAAAAGCCTTTATTCCTACAGCTTGGTTTTCACGCAGCCACCAGAGGGCACCGGGTCACACTGACCACAGCTTGCACTCTCTCCATTGGCAAGTCCTCAGGAAGGGACACCAATCTCTGCAGAACCTGGTCTCTTATCGCTGATATCATCTGCCACCTGTTCCCTCCTCACCCTGCTGAGGCCATGTGATAATCTTTCTTTGTTTGTTTGTTTTGTTTCTTTTGTTTTTTGAGACAGGGTTTCTCTGTGTTACCATCAGGGCTCTCCTGGAACTCTCTCTGTAGACCAGGCTGACCTAGAACTCACAGAGATCCGCCTGCCTCTGTCTCCCAAGTGCTGGGGTTAGAGGTGTGTGCCACCACCACCCAGGCTGGAGTCTCGCTTTTGTAGGAACACAGTTAACTCATTCTCTTCTCAATTCCCTCCCTCCCTTCACCTTCTCTTATCCTTTTCCTCTTTTCTAAAATAGGGTTCCCTGTAGCCTAGGCTAGCCTTGAATTCCCTATGTAGTCAAGGATGACCTTGAACTTCTGATCCTCCTGCCTCTATCAGTTCTGGAATTGCCAGTGTTTGACACCTTACCCAATTTATGAAACACTGTCCCTTTTTTCTTTTTTTTCTTTTTTTCCTTTTCTTTTGTAAGACAGAGTTTCTCTGTTTAACAGCCCTAGCTGTCCTGGAACTGGTCTTATAGACCAGGCTGGCCTTGAACTCACAGAGATACACCTACCTCTGCCTCCCAAGTGCTAAGATTAAGGTGTGCCCAACATTCAGCTCCCAGTTTTCTTAATTGAAATAAATTTCTGAATTTACTTTGATTTTATGTGTATGTTTTGCCTGCAGGTACATATGCGAACCACCTGCATACAGTGCCAGTGATGGCCAGAAGAGGATATTGGATCCTCTGAGACTGGAGTTACAGATAGTTGTGAACTGCCATGTGGGGAGTGGGAATTGAACCCCTGGTCCTCTGGAAGAGCAGCCAGTGCTCTTAAGCACTGTGAGCTATTTCTCCAGCTCCTTTATTAGGGTCCAAATAGCAAGGCCAGCGGCTGGATTGGTGGCTCCATGATTGAGAGTGTTTGCTGCTCTTTCAGAGAACTGAATTTCTGCTCCCAGCAGCCATGTCAGCAGGCTCACAACCCCAGTAACTCCAGCTATGGGTGATCTGACACCCTCTATATATGACATATATACAAGCAAAAACACCAATAAAATAAATATTAAAAAAAAAGCAAGGTTGGGAAAACTAAGGATCAGCTGGTGTCTGGGTGTCTGAGATAGCCAAGCTGAAAAGTCAGATCAGAGAAGAACATCAAAGCTGGTCTGGCAGGCTCCCACTGGGTCCCAAAGAGCCCTCCTAAGGACCATACACAGGATATCTTTGCCCTTTCCCCTAGTAATCTCCTCAACCAGAATGTCTTCCAGCACTTTATGATCTTTTTTCTCTGATTGATTGATTGATTATTTAGAAATAGGGTCTTGCTTTGTGGTCCAGACTAGACCATAAGCTCCTCGGCCTCTCAAGCACTATAGCAACACTTGTATATAACATTCCTGTCTCTAACACATCTGTAACAGACAAGTGTGGGTAAGGAGGCTTCTAAGAAAGCCTCTGCCTACACAAGGAAGGAGACCACCCCGACTCTCTCATGGGAGAGAAATCCTGGACTAATACTGCTAAGTGTTGGAGAAGGGCCCGCTTGTTCATCTAGGCCACCGGGGTAGCTCAGCCCTGAAATGACCACATAGAAACTGTATTAATTAAATCACTGCTTGGCCCATTAGCTCTAGCTTCTTATTGGCTAACTCTTATATTAATTTAACCCATTTCTATTAATCTGTGTATCACCACATGGCAGTGGCTTACCGGGTAAAATTCCCAGTGTCTGTCTCCAGTGGCTCCATGGCGTCTCTCTGACTCTGCTTTCTTCCTCCCAGCATTCAGTTCTGTCTTCTCCGCCTACCTAAGTTCTGCCCTATCAGGCCAAGGCAGTTTCTTTTTTTTTTTAATATTTATTTATTTATTATGTATACAATATTCTGTCTATATATATGCCTGCAGGCCAGAAGAGGGCACCAGACCTCATTACAGATGGTTGTGAGCCACCATGTGGTTGCTGGGAATTGAACTCAGGACCTTTGGAAGAGCAGGCAATGCTCTTAACTGCTGAGCCATCTCTCCAGCCCCCAAGGCAGTTTCTTTATTCATTAACCAATACAAGCAACCCACAAAGGGAACTCCCACATCACCTCCCCTTTTCTGTTTAAATAAAAAGGAAGGTTTAACTTTAACATAGTAAAATTACATATAACAGGTATCAAGCAAGAATTAGTTACAATATTTCTATTTACTTTATCTTTTATCATAACTAAGGAAAACCATAACTATAAATTTTTCAACTCTATCAAAGACTCCAGAAGGATATACTATTATCTAAGTAAACAGGAAGTGCATTGTAAGCAACTTCCAAAACTCTAGAAATGAGAGAGACATCTCGCTACCTGGACAGTTACCCAAAGTTTTTCTGTGCCATTGGGGCATCTATCTCTAGCCTACAGGCCCATAGTATCCAGCAGACCTTTCCATGAAGCAGGAAATTTCAAAGACAGTTTAGTCACTTTCTTCTGTATCATGAAGCTGGAACCCCGAAGGATCATCTCACCTTTAGACAAGTTCAGCAGTCATTTCTCTGCAGGTACAGTTAAGCATTCCCGGCAAGAGCAGTTTCTTTTTTTCTTTTCTTTTTTTTTTTTTTTTTTAGGTTTTTCGAGACAGGGTCTCTCTGTGGCTTTGGAGCCTGTCCTGGAACTAGCCCCTGTAGACCAGGCTGGTCTCAAACTCGCAGTGATCTGCCTGCCTCTGCCTCCCGAGTACTGGGATTAAAGGTGTGTGCCACCACTGCCCGGCTAAGAGCAGTTTCTTGCCCAAATGGCTAACCAACTCCATAAGGAGCTTCTTCAATGTCCATCTTCCTCTTGAAGTAGCTTGGTGCTGCCAGGAGCATATGTGTCTCACTGTCATAAAAAGTCTTAAGTTCTTAAACATTTTAAATGCCATAGTATGAAGGTCTCTGAAAGATTTGAAGAATACCTATCTAACTGAAATATACTTCTATACATCTAGAAAATCTAACATGACTACAAACTTGACTATTAGAGAGGATTATCTATTAATCTATATTTCTTAATTATACATTCCATTTTTAAATGAACTACAGAATCATAATACCTTAATCAAGAGCAGAAATATACATATAACAAAACTGACCTTAAATTTGTATCAATAAACCAAGATCTATACCAAAGCAAATTGTTTAACCCATACAAGCAACACACAGAGGGGACTCCCACATCAGCTAAGTACAGCAGCAGGCCTTGCTCAGTCTTCCCCAGCTCTGAGCTATGTATTTTCAATTTCTCTCCTGCTAAAAAATAAGCCCTGACCTTTACTCTATCTGTGCTCCAGTGTGAACTCTTCAGAAACAGCAGAACAGAGTCAGTGACAGTGACTGTTGGGATCAGAGGAAATGTGGGAGGAGTCATTTCCCCACCCACAACGTCCACCTCTGTGGGTTAGTCCAATCTGAACATAGCTCACAAGTGGGATTCTAGGATGCTTGATCTTTAGTGTTTCATGTAGCAAAATATGCTTTAAATTTCATGATGTTTATCTATACGGTGGGTCAATGAGAAGGCTCAGCGGGTAAAAGTGTTTGCTGCTAAGCCTGAAGACCTGAGTTCAAACCCCAGAACTCACATGGTGGAGGAAGAGAATGGACTCCTGTGAAAGTTGTCCTCTGACCCCTATACTTGAGCATGATAAGCAAAACAAGCAAAGCATATGGCTGGACCCATCTGTAAGGGGTTTCCAGAGAGGATCAGATCCCAGGGGCTCTGGCCCGATGCATTATTGGTGTCTCAATGGGCTCATGATATGACTGATGTCTAGGAGGTGGCCAAAGGCAGGGAGTGGGGCCCAGCTTGAGAAACATCACCAGGATGTATGTCAGCATACATCCTGTCTTTTGCTCCTCCCTTTGTTTACTCTCTTTGCTTCTGGAACATCTTGAGTGAACTATTCTCTTCAACCATGCCCTCCTCACCATGAATCTCTAAAACCATGAACCAAAACAATTCAAGGCTGGAATGTTGGCTCAGCAGTAAGGAGAATTTGCTGCTCTTTCAGAGGACCCAGATTTAAACCCCAGCATCTAGATCTACCACTGAGCCACACCCCCAGCCACTCACTGGGGGATTCTAGGCAGGGGCTCTACCACTGATTCACACCCCAGCCCCTCACTGGGGGATTCTAGGCAGCACTGAGCCACACCCCAGCCCCTCACTGACAAGTTCTAACAGGCACTGTAGGAGTCAGCTAACTTGTTCTTCCTATAGGCTATACTGACTCTTTCCAGCAGGGTAGCACCCCACCTGTTCGTCGGAAGGCAGCCATCACAAATTTTCCCTTTTTAGTTTGTGCCTACTTGCCAAAGAAGTCAAGAATTGTTTCTGGTTGAACATAATGGCACACTCCTTCAACCCCAGCACCCAGAAGGCAGAGGCAGAAAAATCTCTGTAAACCTGGGAGCAGCTGGGACTAAGAATTCCTCCCTGTGGTTACTGGCTAGCTGTATTTCTATGCTGCTGGTTCAAATATTTAGACCATTTTCTTCCAGGGGTGTTTGTCATTTCGTTTGTGGCAGCTCTTTGTGGTGGATTTGAATTTGAATTCTGTCACGAATATTACACTCCTCTCAGGCTGTTTCTGGGCTGAAGATGGGGTCTTGTCAGGCAGAAATTCTCAGTGGTTTTAGATGTCCTTTTTGTTGTTTTGCTGCTTTTGTTTTTCGAGACAGTGTTTCTCTGGAACTGCCTTCGTAGACCAGGCTGGCCTCGAACTAGATCTGCCTGCCTTTGCCTCCTGAGTGCAGGGATTAAAGGTGTATGCCGCTACTCGGCTGTTCTTTCTTCCTCCTTCCTTTTCTTTTCTCTCTTTCTTTCTTTCTTCCTTTCTTCTTTCTTTTTAATGACCTTTGGAATGGCTTCTCCAGGAAAAAATCATTAAAAAAAAGGGGGGGCAGGCACTTTATAAATAGGTGAAGGGAAGGGACCCTCGTTAGGTTCCTCCCATGTTCCCCCATAAAGCCTATCCTGAGGCTATCCCTGTCATCCCTTCCCCTCCCATCCTAGAAAGGAACATTCTGTAGGTTAGAAAACAGTACTTTATGTGTGGGTGGAGACAGATGGCAAGGGAAGGAGAGGTGGGAATGAAAGTTAGTGGAGCACAGAAAATAATTTTTTTTTAAGAGATGCTTTCCAAGTATCTAAGGAGTCTCAAGTTCTGGCCTCTGGTGCAGAATGTCTACACCGACAGGGAACTCACTGGAGGAAGGAAGTTCAGGGCCAGAGAAGGCCAATGGGGTGGGTGATGGCATGCGTTGGGTGGAATGGTCCTGGTCACCAGGTCACCAAGTGTGCAACCTGATCCTTCAAGGCAAACTTCGGAACCTCAGTGAGACTGCAGGAAATGTGTGTTCCACATGCAGTAAATGGCCCATATCCCATCTGGAATTGCATCAGAAGCTACCTGGGAGGAAGGGAGCCCACCCACAATCCGATTTCAAATCCTGGGCCTGTTGTTGCAGGGCAGTGTGACCTCCTTTCTGCAGGTGACTTAAGCCCTTCAATCCTTCTAGTACAGTGGAGGACAGTGCCCTTGGCACTGGATGACGGACCTGCCAGCGAAGTGATTTAGGACTGAGACATTCTCTCCAGTCATTTGCTGACTACTGATATAACAATGGATTTTTTTTTTGTTTTGTTTTTTTAAAAAAGAGTCCTTTTCACACGCTGATCTCACTCTTGGGGGCTGTGAGGAAATAGGGGAATCTGGGAGAAAGCTTAAGACCTGGCACTTCAAGAATGGGAGGAAGTGTGTAAGAGCCAGGGGTTTTTGTGTTCTGGTGCTGGGTGGGACTGACATGCAATCAACAAACGTCTTGCCAAGTCACAGGGGCAGCAGGATTCCAGCAAATTCATTATCATTTTTCTCCCAGCAGTTCAATTTTTTTCTGTACTGAACCAACCTTTTATTTTTATTTCCTTTTAAGACAAAAGTCTCAGAACTGAGACTGTTGGTAGAGTACTTGCTTGGGAAAGCAGGCTTGGTAGCTTATGTCTACAATCCCAGCACTCAGAAGGTAGTCAGGAGGATCGGAAATCCAAGGCTCTCTGCTGTGACCTAGGAAATTTAAGGCTAGCCCAGGCTTCTTGAGACACCCACATCTCAAATTAAAACGAGGTGAGGAGAGGAGAGACACACAGTTTGCTCATCTTAGACCAGAATCAGTTCTGGAGGCTTACCTGTGTCTCTCTCCTGGATACCTCAAGGCCCTCTCTGGTTTCCGTGAGCAACACACACACACATTAAAAATAATAACTTAAAACAAACAAGTGAAGAAATGGTCCAGCAGTGAAGAGCACTGGCTACTCTTCCAGGGGATCTAGGTTCAATTTATAGCACCCACATGATGTTTGAAAACCATGTGTAACTCCAGTTCCAAGGTCCTTCCAAGTTCCAGGAGAACCAAAGTACTTGAAACACTAGCCACTGAGTTCTAGCTGGATCCGCTCACCCTTTGTTGGGGACTGTGGACCCCCAAACCTTAAATTTCCTGTGACCTCCTGTCTGCCGGAGTAAACAACTTGTTTTACAGCTGCTGAGCAGAAGACCCTCAGGAGTTCCTGATAGCATGGGAGTAGTTTCTGATGGGCTTGCAGTTAAGAGTTAGGGTGTGGCCATTAGTCAAGGAGACCCTACATAAGCTGCCCTGGAACACAATAGAGCATTCTTGGCGTTACTTTTTTTTTTTTTTTTTTTTTGGTTTTTCGAGACAGGGTTTCTCTGTGGCTTTGGAGCCTGTCCTGGAACTAGCTCTGTAGACCAGGCTGGCCTCAAACTCAGAGATCCGCCTGCCTCTGCCTCCCAAGTGCTGGGATTAAAGGCGTGCGCCACCATCGCCCAGCCTCTTGGCGTTATTTGTGTCTGTTTCAATCTCCAGCCCCTTGCCTGACTCTGAACCGTGGCACAGTGTGTAACGTGTAGCAGGCGTTGCGCTACAACCCTTAACTCAAGAGGCTGTACTACTGCAAGCAGCAGACCCCAGTACACTCAGGATAGTGCTGCTTCCTGAATGGGTGCATGGGGAGGTCGAGGGTGGGGGCAGGGCTCCCTAGAGACCTCTTTCCAGGCTGGTCCAGAGAGCTGCTGGATTTGTTTCATCTGCAGCTCGGAGGCCAGAGACACTTGACATTTTCATACTTGTTCCAAACGCCTTTCACTCTAGAGCAGGAAACAGAGGTCATGTTAAGAGTTCCTGGGAGTGAGGATGAATACAATCAAAATACATCGTACACATGAAAACCTCAATAAACTAAAATTGGACAAGAAAGGCCTACTGTTCAGCATTCATGAGCATGAGGCACAAGGATCATTACCCAAGGTTACAGTGAGACCCTGTCTCAAGAAAGGGATATGAAAGCTGGAGGACCAGAAGTTCAAGGGCACCCTCAGCAACATGAGTTCTGGGTTAGCCTGGGCTACAGGAGTCCCTGTCTCAAAAACAAAAACTTAACAAATCTTAAGCTTGTTTATTACATTCTTTTAAAATGAAGATTTAGGGCTGAAGAGATAGCTCAGTGTCTAAGGATTTCCAGTGTACCTGGGTTCAATTCCCAGGACCCACATAACGGCTCATAACCATCTATAATTCCAGTTTCAGGGGATCCACTACCATCATCTGGCCCCTGTGAGCATCATACACAAGATGCACAGCCATACATGCAGGCAAAACACTCAATACACACAAATCTTTAAAAATAAAAACTTCAGGGCCAGATGTGGTGACACACTCCTTTGACTACAGCAGAGGCAGGCAGATGAGCTCAGCCTGGTCTACACAATGAGATGTCAAAACAAAAATAAAACCAAAAAAGTAAAAATGGATTGGGGGGGCAGTGTATGTATGTGCACTAACCGCACGCTGATGAAAGAGGCCAGAAGAGGCCAATGGATCCCCTGAACTACAGGTGGTTATAAGGACCTGATGTGGGTGCTGGGGACAGAACCCAGATCCTTGCAAGAGCAGCAAACTCTCAGCTACTAAACCACATCTCCAGCTCCATTTTTCCCCTTTAAGGATGTAAAACTTGGTTGCTTGCCAAAGGCGCTTATAAACAGGAAGTGAAGAGGGACCCCTGTCTGGTCCCCTAAGAAGCTTGGATTGCCTTGGACTTGCTGGGAAGGACTAAGTCTAAACCATGAGGGGAGGAAGGCAAGAATTCTCACGGTACTGAAGAGTCACTTAGCTTTCCTTTTGCAGGGGCCTTACAGACGCCATTTTATGAAGTGTCTGACATTTGGACACATGATCTGCTGGTTTACAGATGATGTTACAACCATTAATCTCATCTGTTATTTATACCGGCAAGGTGTGATGGTGCTTGCCTGCTATCCCAGAACTGGGGGAGGAAGCAGGAGGATCAGTCCTGAGTGCCCCTTACTACATAGTGTAAAGCTATGTAAGACGCCATTTAAAAACAAACAAAATTACAAAAATAATAAAAACAGAAGTTGTAAGAAGATAAACAAAAGGCCAAGGGTGATAAATGCCACAAGGAAAGGGACTAGAGTACTAGGAGGTACTATAACTTACAGCAGGATGCTAAGGAAGACTGCAGTGACACCTGAATCTTGAGCAAAGATTTAAAGGAACTGAACCAGAAACCCTGTAATTGATTAATCACAGGAAGAGCTTCCCTGGAGGTGGATATGAAGATTCAGCTCAGGGGTAATGGAGGTGTGGTTCACTGGTAAAGCCGCTGCCTAGAATCCCCCAGTGAAGGGCCGGGGGACGTGGCTCAGTGGTAGAGCCCCTGCCTAGAATCCCCTAGTGAGGGGCTGGGGGCGTGGCTCTGTGGTAGAGCCCCTGCCTAGAATCCCCCAGTGAGGGGCTGGGGGCGTGGCTCAGTGGTAGAGCCCCTGCCTAGAACCCCCTAGTGAGGGGTTGGGGCGTGGCTCTGTGGTAGAGCCCCTGCCTAGAATCCCCTAGTGAGGGGTTGGGGCGTGGCTCTGTGGTAGAGCACCAGCAGAGCTGTGGTCTGCATACATTCAGCACTGGTGGCAGGTTCTGCTGGAGAGAGGTTGTGCCGAGGACTGGGCCACAGAGGAGGGACAGACATGGGGTGAATGTTTGGAGAAAAGACACTGCTTGGTGGCGCAAGCCTTTAATCCCAGCACTCAGGAGGCAGAGGCAGGCGGATCTCTGTGAGTTGGAGGCCAGCCTGGTCTACAAGAGCTAGTTCCAGGACAGGCTCCAAAGCCACAGAGAAACCCTGTCTCGAAAAACCAAAAGACACTGCTTGTAAGGAAGAAAGTAACACGACACCTGGGCTGGTGACAGCACTTTATTGAGGGGCAGGGCTCCAACATTGCTCAGCTACAACCTGAGGACAGAAGGCAAAGTTGAGGTGGATGAGTGCAGGGGCATGCCTCAATGTCCCTTCTGGTTTGGGGGTTCTGTTTCCCTTGGGTACCCTCTCCACCCCTACTCTAGATTCCTGGACCCCCACTGGTTGACAAGTCACAGGGTTTGAGAAGGGCCCTGGAACTGGCAGCTTTCAGAGGGAAGGAAGGCTACAGTGGGGCAAGCATATCAAAGGCACAGGATGCCGCTAAGCCTCACATTGGAGGGCCTCACTCACTGTATCTCGCGGAAGGCCCGCTTCTCCACCAGCTTCACTTTGTATTTGCGCTTGAACCTGGAGAAGGGGCAAGCATGGTGAGCATCCCTTCTATCACCACATGGGGGGAAGGGCCGTCTGAGTCCCCTCCCATTGCAGCAGGTCTTACTTGGCTCGTTCCCGGGGCTCGATCATATTTCTTTTCTGGAAGCTCTTGAACCTGTCTCGGAGAATGTTACCTTCTGGCTGTGGGACAGAGGACAGAAAGACTTTAGCAGGGCCCAGGAAGAAGAAGTCAGGTCCTAGACAGCGCTGGGATCCAGAGGGAGCTCAGTATTGTACTGGAGTCAATGTGTGCTATTCTGCCTCGGCTCAGAGGACAAAAATGCAAAACTAGGACTGCAAAAATGGAGCCCCAGTGCCAGGCCGGGCTCCTGTGCACAGCTTGAGGGGACTCATTAGGACTGATATGATAGGCTGTAACAAAAGGCCTTCTGAGCGTCTAAGGCTCACACTAGAACACCCACCCCAACCCCACCCCCGACCCTGTGCCCTCAGACCCCAGGCAATGGCTCAACTGGCCCAGCCCAGGGCAGCCATGGTGTCGCCCACAGCCCCAGAGGGCACGGGGAGCAAGGATGGTTATCATCACTGGGCACAGGGTCCCCACAGCACCCTGCCACCCTCATGGAAAGTACCTTCAGCGTCCTGAGTGAGCCAGACAACTCGGAGCTGAGCTGCACATCAATGTCAGGGTCCTGGTACCTGCAGAACACAGGGTTGAGGACACTCAGGGGTTTGGCTCTGATGGGGATAGAAAAGTACCAAAATGTAGCCTGGAAACCTCCATTTCCTGGCACCCTAGCCCGGGCCTCACTTGAGCCGCCCCAGCCTGCGGGGCTTGTCAGCCTCTGCCAGTCGCCGCATGCGCCGCTGCTCCTTCCGCCGTGCCAGCTCTGCCAGTCTCCGGGCCACCTGTGCCTTGATCCCACGCAGCCTGAAAAGCTCCTGATGCTGAAGCCGGGCTGCCCGCAATGCAGCCTGCTGCACCCGCTGGGAACAGAGATTAAGAGCTCACTCAGCCTAGTGCCTTCCCCATCCATGACCCCACAAAGCCATGGTCCTCCCTTTGGATGGCACTGGGATCAGGTCACTCAACAGCTGATTGCCTTATTAACACCTCTGTCTGAGGGCCCTGCACCTCTTGATGGCCTGGCAGCACTCCCAGCCTGGAAGGTGGTCCGAGAGCCCTGTGCTGAATGAAAAGGTCCATGGGCAACATGAGCCCACAGGGTGGGGTGCTCACCAGCTTGCGAGCGGCCTTCTCCCGCCGCCGTTGCTGCTCTGTCTTCTTCTCCATCCTCTTCTCAGCACCTGCAGGGCCAGTGGGGGAGGTCTCATCGGTCCCATCATCTGTCTCTGGCCGCTCAACGCAGCCTGGCTCATCCTCGCCATCAGACTCCTCCAGCAGTCCCTCGCACATCTCCCGAAACACAGACTCCTATGGAGCATGGTGATCAGCAAGTGGGGGTGGGTGGGGCACAGTAGGGGAATTACAGGTGGCGACAAACAGTGGATGGGGCTCACCTGGGTGGCAGCTTGCTCTGTGGTGGGCAGGGCCAGCTGTCGCTCCAGCTTTTCTGCCTCTTTCTCACGCTGCAGCTCCACCTCGTGGGCCTCTCGAAGCAGGGCCTGAGAGAGTTCGAGGAGAATCTAAGTGTCAGGACTGCCCTTCTGACTCCACCCTCCACTTGGGCCTCAGCAGAGGTCCCAGCTCATGGCTCCACCCTCCACACACACCCAGTAGGCACAGCTGAGCCACTCTCTCCCTCACACCACGCTGGGCTCTGGTTAGATGGTCTATTCCCTGAACAGACAAGTTCCAGGGACAGAAGTGAAGTGGGGCCCGAGCTAAAGGGAGAAGGAGCTGTGGGGCAGGGCTGAGAACAAGGACTCCAAACACTGACACCTGCACATAGTTAGGCCAGACACCCACTCCACACATACCTGGTGATCTTCAAAGGTTGGGTTGTAGGAGGCTCCAGCAGGAATCACCTCTACTGCAGGTACCCGGGAGGGTTTGACATGGAGGCGTGGTGGCCGCTGGAGAAAGAGAAGACCAGGGAGGCAGTATGAGTTCCATGCAATGAACCGTCAGGGCACCCCTAAAATGCCTACATTAAATCTTCAAGACCAGCGTGAGACTATTAAGAGGTGGAGCCTCAAGAGGACTGAATTTTTGTTTGTTTTGAGACGGTTTCTCTGTGTAACAGTCCTGGCTGTCCCAGAACTCGCTTTCTAGATCAGGCTGGCCTCGAACTCACTGAGATCTGCCTGCCTCTGCCTCCCAAGTGTTGGGATTAAAGGCGTGCGCCACCACCCAGTGAGGACTTAAGTATTATTAAAGGCTTCACCCTGCACTTTTCTGTGCCCAGCCTTCCACCATGTAAGGACACAGACCAGGCCCACTCCCCTCCCAGATTTCTGGCTGGGGTACGGGAGGAAGAGCTCCATCTGCCTATCTCAGGGTTCCACTGTGGAGATATAAAGGATCAGGAGACAGAAATAGAGCTCTCCCACATGGGGTGCCAGAGTGGAGGCTACAGGCTGAGCAGCCACCTACAGGAACTCATACCCTGCACTAGGGACATCTATCCTTGGGGTGAGCAAGCTCCCCAGACAAGGCTTTGCAGGCCTCTCCTATGACAAGTCACAAGACCATTGAGGGAGAGGGGGCATTTGCAAACAGATATGCCATGATGAATCTGGATGGTCTACAAGCTTACAAGCACACTGCCATCTTTGGCTGTGCTCTGGGCCTTCTGCTGTGTGTCACAGCAAGGTGTGGTTGACAGTTCTAATGCCCACGGGGTCCAAAAGTACCCAGAGGACACGAGGGACAGAAAATCCAGGGCCACCCAAGATCTTCTAATGGAAATCTCAGGTGACAGAGTGCTCTCTACATCAAATGTTTTTACCCACTGTAACTAGTCTCTTCCTTGGTATAGGACCTATACTGAGTGGTCCCCTAGTAGCCCAATCTCCCCCTCACCAGATTCTGTGAGTTCTGCAGCTACTGCCTTAGAACTCTGCCCCCCATGCACACTCTTGATTGCAGGGGTCTCTGGCCCTGCTCTGCCAACGGCTGGCTTGCTCCTCCAGGTCTCTAGTCCCAGGGGCTTTTCTCCCGCAATGGCTCCTGACCTCCCTGAAGCCTGTCCCTAATCTCTCATTTCCTGAAGATACACAACACACGGACATAAAGGATGAGGTTTCCTCCAGTCCCTCAAGGAACTGTGTGTGCTGAGACAACACAGCATCTGGCTCCAGCAACCAGGGTCCAGAGCTCAAGAGACGGCCACAAAACAACCTCCAACCCGCAGTGCCAGCAGTTTTCAGGCATTGCTTCTTTAACCTGCACCTCCCCAGCTGTCCTAAGCAGGCTGCCACCCACACTCTACAGTTAGAGGAAGGAATAGAGGGTCAAGTGAGGTTACATTCCCAAGGTGAGTCACCATGGGAGCTAGGACAGAGACAGAGGCCACTAGGATGACAGGCTCGGAGGTGGGGATGGAGATCACCAAGGAGCTACCCTCCCTAACCCACTGCCTGTCTGTGCAAACTTACCCTCACACCTTTCTTCTTGGTCTGCTCCAGAAAAAATTCATCTTGACCAACCAATGGCTTGTCCAGAGGGTCTGAGGAGAGAGAGCAACTGCAGTGGGCTTTCTCCAGGGACCCTTCCAGTCCCTCTGCACTGCAAAACACCACACTGAAATCCAGGCAAGGGAAGATGCTCAGACCCCTGTGGCTTCAAACTACATCTAGATCAGATTTGGGAAGTGGGGGAAGACAGAAGGTTGAGGTGAGCCCCCACAAGCAGGAAAGGGTGGCACTGAGGACCTCAGACCCCTGTTGGAAGACTGTCACACCAACACATCTAGTGTATGCCCTTGGCTGCCATATTCTTGAACAGTATACAATATGTATACAGTGTACAATGGGGACTGCCCATGGCAGTCCTGACCACCTGCAAATCAAGAGCAGAACCACTCACTGTTTGGGTTCCAGAGATCATAGAAGGGCCGCTCAATGATGTCTTGTAGCCCAGGTTTGGCCTTTGGTGCAGGAGGGCTGAGGAGCCGGGCCTGTGCCTTGCGTACCTCCCTGGGCAGCTCACCCTGCTTTGCCAGTTTCTCCCATAGCTCCTTCTTTCGCCTGAGCTTCTTGGCATTGGGGATCTGGTGTGCGAGGATGCTGGGTAAGGGGAGAGTGGCATCTGGTAAGGCAACAGCTAAGCAGTGGCCAGCCCCTTCCAATTGGGCTCTTCCTGTCTCAGCAGCCTTTCTCTTATACCTCAGAGTTGTCTCTTTGTGAAATGGCTGAACACATACCTCATGCCCACTACTTCAAGTGGATCTGAGCATCCAGAATATCACATCTCCCACACTCCATCTGAGGGCAGCCTGGCCTGCTAGCCTATTCTCTTCTATGACAGACACTAAGCCCTCATCTCCTATGCTCCGGAGCCTATCTACCCAACAGCCCCTAGCTGGTCCAGGCTACCCTGTTGCCTTTGGTACTAGGGCTGAATCCTCTAAGACACTCTCCAGAGACCCAGCAGCACCACAGAGTGCTTCCCAACTGCCAACATCACCCCAACTTTCTGCAGAGTCTTTAGGGCCCAGGGCTGGAGGGACTCACTCTTTGGGAACGGGGATCTTAGACTGATTCTCAAGGGTAAGGTCAACCCGTAAAGGTTTCTGAAGACGCTGTGACTTCTTCTGGACCCAGGTTTTCTTCTTGCTCCGTTCTGCAGCAGAGAACAGTCCTCACCTTAGGCTTCCCCATCTTCATAAACCAATCCCTGACTTCAGGTCAACTGGGGCTGGACAGCCTGAAGCCCTGACTATCCAACCCACAATCTAAGATCCCAGACTGTTCTTGTTCACCTATAGGAAAGGTCCCAGAAGCCCAGATCTGACTCACCCAGGGCCAAGATCATCAAGAGGCAGGCCTTGCGATGGGGACTAAGTCCCCACAGACCCATCTGAAGGGACTCAGAGACACAGCAGGGAAAGGACCTCAGAACTAACAGGGAAGAGGCATGCAGGGACACTGAGACTCAAGGAGGACCTGCTGTGGCCATCTCTCAGCACTCTTGCTTTCTACTTCCAAAGGCCATCAGGTAAAGGAAAAATTCTACTGCTAGCCTTTAATCCCTTTAATCCCAGCACTCAGGAGGCAGAGGCAGGTGGATCTCTGTGAGTTCGAGGCCAACCTGGTCCACAGAGTGAGTTCCAAGACAGGCTCCAAAGCTACAGGAAACCCTTGAAAAAAACAAAAAAAAAGGAAAAAAAAAAAGGAAAAAAAGAATTCTACTATAGAGCACACTAAGGAGACCACATATGGTGGTGTACACCTGAAATACTAAACTCTGGGGGCTGAGGCAGGAGGATTGAGTCTTTGGCCAGCCTGAGCTAAACAGAGAGAACCTAATTGCACAAATTACCAGGGGATGGGATGTAGCAGTGGCAGAGCGCCTGAGGAGCACATGGCCCTGGGTTCCGTCACAGCAATGCCAACAGTAACAGCAGCAGCAAGACGGCATGAAAAACTGAGTGCCGGACTGCAAGGCGGCTCAGTGAAAGGTTCTTGCCATCAAGCCTAGCAACCTGACTTCAATCCCTAGAACAAACAAGGTAGAAAGATAGCTGACTCCTACATGCTTTCCTCTGACAATGTGTGTGCTATGGCACGTGCACGAAAATACACAGAATAAATGTAAAAACAAAAACTGAACTATAACTTTCTTTAGGGATAAAACTTTGTAGCTTGAGCTGGGCAGTGGTGGCTCACACCTTTAAACCCAGCACTAGGGAGGCAGGAGCAGGCAGATCTCTGTGAGTTCAAGGCCAGGTTGGTCACAAAGAGAGTTCTAAGACAATCAGAGCTGTTCCAGAGAGAAATCCTGTCTCAAAAACAAAAACAAAATAAAATTAAAAAAAAAAAATCTTTGTAGCTTGGGCTGTTGACTCCTACCTGTAATCCAAGTACTTGGGAGGCTGAGACAAGAGGATATGAATTCCAGGCCAGTTTTAAGACAGACAACAAAGGGGGGGGGGGGACTATCAGAAGGGAACCCGCTAAAGATAGGGAGGGTAGAGGGGAAGGGAGTAAATGAGAATAAAGTATGGTGACATTAAGACATCATGATGAAACCCATTTCGTTATATGCTAATGTAAAAGTAAAAGTTAGCTTAAAAAGTTCCTGTGCCCCCATGCAGCTTCCCTAAAAGAATCTTCTGACTCATGTTGTGAATATTTGCTAGAAAAACTCCCAGCTTGCTCTGCAAAGCCATTGGCTATCCTGATTGGCCAGGCACCAGCTTGTTTTCAGTACCTGCTGAATCACTTTTGAGTGTTTTTCTGCCACACTGGTGAAAACCCCAATTAATCATCAAAGCAATCCCTAACTTGCCCTTGTCTTTGTGTCTCAGCAGGTCTAAAACCAAGTTCCTTACAGAGTGGAGCCAGCTAGTCAAGACACGTTTCCTACCTACTGGCTAAAGCAGATCTCACTGTATAGTCCTGGCTGTCCCTGAACTCAGAGATCTGCCTGCCTCTGCCTCCTGAGTGCTGGGAGTAAAGGGGTGGATATACCACACCTGCCATTGTGCTCTTTTAAACAAGGGGCTGAGGGATATAGCTCAGTGATATTTGCCTAGCCATGTGTGAGGCCTGGATTCCATCTCCAGTACTGAGGAAAACAAAGAAGAAGATTGCCTTTCTTAAGATAATCTCAAGCCTTCTCTCCATCCATTCAAGGTAATCCTTTATACTTAAAATGGCTCCTTCTAACCTCTTGTGATGGAGCACACCTTTATTTCCAGCACTCAGGAGGCAGAGGCAAGCAGATCTCGAAATATGAGGCCAATCTGGTATAAATGGTGAGATTCTGTCTCAAAAAAATTTTTTTTGTTAGTGTTGGTTTTCTTTCTATAGCCTGAACTTGCTATGTAGACCAGATTAATCTTTTGTTTTGTTTTTCGAGACAGTGTTTCTCTGTAGCTTTGGAGCCTGTCCTGGAAGTAGCTCTAGTAGACTAGGCTGGCCTCAAACTCACAGAGATCCGCCTGCCTCTGCCTCCCGACTGCTGGGATTAAAGGCCTGCGCCACCACCAACCGGCAACTAGGTTGGTCTTAAACCAAGACAATCCCCCTGCCTCTGTCTCCCAAGTGCCACTACGTTCCCCTAAAATACTTGCTTTTTAAATTATGGTGTCAATATAGATCTCTTGTGATGCAAGACTTACACAAGATCACAAAAGCACTCCTTACCTTTTTTCTTGGATCCAGTATCCACGAAGAAGAGCTTTTCATTTGGCGCCTCGGCCAACAAGCCACTGAAGGATAAAAATGCAGACCATTATCCAATATATTGCTGGGAATACAAAGACCCTCCCAAGGTGGAGCCCAATTCTTTGGGTCCATTCCAGCACCTCCTCAAACCCTGGGATCCTAGGAAACAACTGGAGCTTTCACATTACATCACGTACGATCAAAACGTACTACGTTGGGATACACGTACGTTATCCTCATTCATTTCAAATTCAAACTCTGTGGCACAAGGCTTTAATCCTAGCACTCGGGAGGTGGAGGAAATTGAGTTCGACGCCAGCCTACATACACTTGGTATGTCTTACTGTCAGGCCATCCAGAGCGGCCCAGAGAGGCCCTGTGTCAAAACTTAAAAATAACCCTAAAAGACATTTAAACTTTGTTGGAATTTCTGTATACTTTATTAAGGACCGTACTAATAAGCCTTCGATCCCGAAATCTCCGGAGCCGGAAGATCCCGGTCGGTCTTGTACCAGGCCGCAATGAGCGAGCCCAAGCTACCGGAAGTCCCGCCCCACGTACCCGGTCGTGCGCTCCTGCAGCCGCACGTCTTCTAGGAACTGGTCTACCTCTAGCCCCAGCGGCTCCTCAGCGAGCCTCCTCCAGCCGCGTTTCTTGTTTCTGGGGCCCCGCCGCCGCCGCCTCAGAGCCGGATCCACCGAGGTGGGCCGCAGCCCAAGGAAGCCAGAGTCCGCATGGCTTTTCGAGCCGCGCTTCTCAC